>JAODPA010123737.1:0-17081 GCA_025585075.1 Nepenthes mirabilis
AATACATATTATACAATATATTTAATACTAAAATGGCCACAATCAATATTAATATTGATATCAATATATTTATTTCTACGTGTAAAATTTTTTAAAGTATGCTGTACTGAACATCAACGAGTGCACTCACTGGCCTCTATGGTACCACAAAGATGATTGGGTTGTTAATTGTCCCAGGGCCACTGGAAATATGAAGCCCCTCTCTTTATGAGATGGGACCAGGTGAACCTAACAATCTTGCATGAAAATTCCTATATGATATAACTAACTAAAGGCCAACAGCCCTATGCTTTAAGGGTCATCCATTAATTCCTGATTGCTGTTTCCAGCTCTCTCAAGCACACAGTCACTTGGCTATGGATGAAGATTGAATGGAAAGAAAATCAATCGGTTTCTTTCAAGCCCGGTGAGAAGAGGTGTCACGATGTCAAAAGATCGCTAAAGTTTATAAGACGAGATTGCTTATCGTGTAAAGAGTAAAATTGAAATATCATTTCAGATTTACTCTAAGTAGAACAGCAACTTATTATTTGGTTCGTGTAAATTTTACCGAGTTTACATATATGTATTGTTGTAGGTGGTAATGCGTATCGGTGTTAGACGTCGTGAATCTGAAAAGGTTTTTCCTCATAAAGAATTAAGAGTGAGTTAAGTGCCAAAATATGGCAATCTTTACTCGTCTATTTGAGAAATTTATCAAACAATGAGAGTCTATTTGATGGTGAGGAGTCTATTTACCTTTCAATTTTATCAAAATTAACCAATTTAACTTTGCATACTTTTATACTTTTATAGAACTTGAGGATTTAGAATTTTTTAGATAATTTAAAATTTTGGGTATATTTAAAACTTGCAGATTTACACTTCCAAATGAAAAAAAAAAAAAAAGAAAACAAAGGCTAATACCGGAATTTTCTACCAATAAATACCGATCGATATTTTGATCAATAAAACTGACTCAAAGCAGATAACATATTCAAGGCAAAGTCCGAAAAAGCCATTAACCTCCATGCATAACATGATCAATTTCGGTTTCCAATCAAAGCAGGCACAAAGACGAAGATCAATCCAAGCAGTTAATTCAGTGCCGAAGATCAGAGTTTTATATCAATGAGCATACAATAAATGCCAGAGAATCACTTCCTTTAATGAGAAACAGAGGAATAAGAAGACAGAGTGCATCTGACTCACATTTAACTTAAAATATATAATCTCATAGAGGAATTGCAAATATACACAGAAATTGAGCTCATACACAGTTCATTTGCACATTACCTGATACAATGCGACATTGATACCTAGAAACAGAGGGGTTGAAGAAGTCTCTCATGTTGTGGCTGATTCAGCTGATCGGTCCATCACCATAGCTGTGGCTTCTAGTATAAGGTCGCCGACACCTTTTGGTGGGCCATTACTACATGGCCTTGTGTTGTACATCTCAATGGCATCTTTTATTTTCTGGAACTGTAAAAAAAAAAGGAGTGAGAGAGGAAACTCATCAGAAGCACTGACAATATAGTTGGGATCATCTGACTGCAATTTTTAGTCACTAATAGAAATATCAGCCGTTATGTATTAACAATTTATTTTGCTTTACTTTGCTATTGGATACTCAAGTCCACGTGTTTTAAATATATGCAATATCTTAAATCTTCTATCAAGACCAAACTACACGTTTTATAAAAGTATAAAGAATGCATACATTAAAAAGTTTTAAGAAATTTTTTAATGACTCAGAAGAAAATTAATATTAATTTTAATAATATTGACAAATAACTCCCAAAAAAGATAATAGATTATTCAAAATTGTTAAATTTCAGTATGTGCCTCACTTTTAATATGGTCATAACAAAAAAAAAAAACACGTTTGCATCTACGACAAATGTTACTGATATGTTTAGCATGATATGGCAAATAAAGATAAGTATTGCATGATACGGACGATATTGATATCGATATTTTCATCCATATTTTCAATATAGTATATGGGATAAGTAGAAGGTACATATTCATCAAGGAGGGTAGTAGTAGATATATCACTAACCAAAACGAATTAACCGTGATTTTCATTTTCTTCACCACTTGAGTAAGGGCAGGAGAGGGAGCGATTTTGACGTGAAATGAAATACCTTAGCCAGTGAACATGAAAAAGCATCCACCAGTCCGTCAGCTCCGCGATAGAAGTGGAAGTAAGGAAGAACCTTCACATTCAGATTTTTGCACATCGGCTTATTCTCATCAAAGTTCACTTTCAAGAACAATATCTCCGGATGTTCTTCAGCCGTCCTGCATAGCTGAAGTATTTATTACAAGAATAACATCAGAAGAAGATGTGCCAAGTACATCCAAAACTTGGTTCAATGACATGTTGTAATGCCAAAAACGGCAGCGCAGGCCCAGGAAAACGACAGACTACTTTGTATATATTATACATAATATTACCCTGCACATAGTCTAATAAAGATAACATCATATCTATGCGAGGCAGGATTTTCAGGTATATCAATATCTTACGATTGTAGGGATAAAACTACTTAAATTTGACCCTTCCTAGAGCCCACAATGTGGTTGCACTGGGGCACCGTTTTTAGCTTGGTGTGCTTGAATTGCATCTTAACCCAAAAGTTTAACAAGCTGCATCAAAGAAGCTAGCATCAGCAAGAGAAAATCTGGATTCTGCTAATACAAAGCTAAAACAGTCTATAGCTATTGCAACGGCAAATGAAAATATGGATATCAATATTGATTCCGGCTGTATCAGTATTAGACATATCGAATAATATGTATCGGTATCGAATATATTGGAAGAAAAGAAATTTCTGAAAATTATATACCACAACAATATCATAATTTATTTCTATATTAGTAATATATCAGCCAATAAAGTCCTGTTAGCTTATAATTCTCAGCAATTTTTTTTCCTTCTGATAATATCCAATACTGATACATAATTTTCAAATATATCCGATACCGATATAATCGCAACCAATATTAATACTGATATTTTTATCTATGATTGCAATGTATCGCCGATATAACAATATATTACAATATTGTCGAAGAATTGGGAAATATTGATATCAGGGAGCCCGATACCTATACATATCGATTAATATTTTCATGGATGGTTATAATCCCCAAAAATTAGAGAGCATTTTAATGACAACTAAGGCAGGCAGGTTACCAGGTGCAGCGTACAACCAAATCAGCATGGAAAACAGGGTAAGAAATTTGACAGCGAGTCACAATTTAACATATCCAACTCAGATAAGCATTGAATCTGCATACTACACTGCAGACAACAAACCATAAGGAAACAAACAGCAGTGCCCCTTACATATGTTTCCAATGGAATTGCCTTTCCCACCAACTTTATATTAAAAATAAAGGGGCATCTATAGCCATCTGACTCTGTACGGACATGGGAATGTAATTTACAAGAGCAAATAAAGAACCGCAATGACAGTTTACTGTGATAACCATCAGAAAAACTTCTATGACAGCAGTAAAAGCATTAATGAACATCTAGAAATGTTGAATGTGGCATGGGAAATGTTAATATTGACTCAACTACTAAGCAAGCTTTGCATTAATAATAGTTGATATCATTACACAGAAATGGTCCTTTTCTTCACCTATATCTTCAATCCTGTCAATCACCACAAAACAACATTTTCCCTGCTACCTGGGGTTAACTACAACTTTTCAGCAACAATGAATTCACCATATGGTCCTTCTTGGGGTCACATGATGGAATTTCATAGCATTTTGTTTTCTCTATGGCATTAATGACATTTCAAAATAAATATCTAAGGCAATGGTGACATAGTTCACATAATATTTTGTTATGAAAAAAGCAACTTGGATTTCCGCTATACATGTGCCAATAATGATTGGCAGCAGTGTCAAGTTCAATGATTGTAAGCAAGTGATGAATTGAAGAAACTCACCTTTGGAAATAATGCCCGGCAAGAAGCACACCAAGTCCCATAAAATTCAACAATGACTAATCCATCTCCACCCTGACTTAAAGCACTCAGGAATTCCTGTGTAGAATGGATGTCAATCATATTTGGTCCTGCATTCTTTTCCCACCATTTCGGCTGATCACTTTCAGCAACAGCTGCATGTACCTGGTATGAATCACCATTAACAACATTTGATGCTGTGAGAAGGATATTAAGATACAAAGCTAAAAGATCCCATTAGCATTTTCCCAAAGTTTTTTTTTTTTTTTGTTTAAGCCATCTTGATTCATCACCAAGATTCACAACAATGGGAATGAGGTTTATGAAAGATCACAGCTAGATATCGATAGCGAAAGTTTTGGACGAATCATTCCTAAGAAAATTTTACTGGACAGTAATTCCAGTTATTATTCCTATGGTTCCTTCACCTCAGATCTGACTTAAATGAGAATCAATCTACCTAAACTTTCTCTTAGATGTAAAAATTGATTTCAAATGCAGAAAATCTTACAGCTATAAGGAAATTTCAGTCAAAGTTGATTAGATTCCAATTCGCTTAATTGCATTCATTACAAATTAGAGGAAGAAAATGTAAATTGCAGGAAAATAACTTGATATGGAAAACATGGTTCTTTGGACCAAGATTTTCAATCCTTGACAGGAAAGTGCAAAAGTCCATCTGGTCTAATTCATCATACAACCCAAAGCTTCACAATGTTAGGACATCAATATTTTTAACCAGGGATGGAATCCAGAATAGGCTGGGATTAGCTAAGCAAGAAAAGCATGTTACCCTCAATTCTTTACAAATCAAAAAAAAAGGGGGATAACATTCTATAATATTAAATAGATCATGAAATTCATCGTCCAATCCCACAAAATGGATGGCTAAGGATAAGGCATGTGCTTATTGATGCAAAAACAAAAGTTCAAAAATTTTCACTTCAATATATTAGGTTGCTGCAACCAATTACCAACTTGTAAGCTCTGACAAAAGAAACAAGATTGAAGCTTGGCAAAATGCACAAGGCTTGTTTGCATTTGGGCTTTAGAGAGAGAGAGAGAGAGAGAGAGAGATTAGAAGAACCATAATTATAATAGTTCAGACCAATGCAGTGAAATTATTTTCATAGTTCGGATCCATGATTTTTCAATTATAATGGAAGAACTTTACAATTGTACATGCTCTAAAGCTTCGTCATTAGAAGAAGACACAAAATGGAAACACATCATGTGCCTCAAATACTGCAAGATACAATCATCTGGTGGGCACAGCCTCAACAAGACTAAACCGATTGATTGGCATAACAAACCCATGATAGTAAGTCCAAAACGGAGAAAGCATTAATTGTCCTATTAGGCCCAAATTTGAAGAACAGAATTCTGTCATGACACAATTTTAATCAAAATGAATCAAAACCAAACAGTTGATTGGGTGGCCGAATGGTTAAATGGCCACAGAAAATATTGTATCATAAGTTCGAATGGCTAAATATTTGAATGACAAGCCAAGGAATTAATCTAGCCAAGTGGTTTATATACTCCACATTTAACCTAAGCGAGGGTCTTCTAACTAATGTAAATTGCTCATCATCATTGGCTGAATTGCCTCCAGAAACCTCCACAATCAGCACATGCTCAAAAGCAGTTGAACTAATCAGTTTCCAATTAGCATAATCACTAAAACCATGGCTGGTTATTCCTCTTTAAGAAATAGCCATTAATTGACAACGTGACTATGAATACACCTACTGTCCTTGAAAATAAGGATGGGAGCGGGAAAGCAAGAACAGAGCTAAGCCCTCTAGAACACTTGTTCTTCCGCAAAACACAAAGCCAAGCCCTTTATCTCTCTCTCAACCTCACAATCTCTTCTATATTCCATATTTTTGGAAAAAACTTACTTGAACGTCAAAGGATTTACCAGAGGATTTACCAGAGAAGGAGTCTTAAATCCTTTAAACTCTTGTTTATTATTGTGGTATGTAGGATCTGAATAAAATATTTGATAGTTTGATCCAAATTTATTTAAATCGTGATTAAGATTCCAGATATGCATTATTGGCATTGTCTGTCGGAAACTCAGTCAAGCCATTCGTTCCTACCTAAATGTGATCACACCTACAAAAAATCCATTAACCCACCATCTCTGACGAGAACGGTTAACAAGGTGAACACAATGGTACATAAACAATCTAGTCAAATTCCAAAGGATGTTCCCTATTGTGGCATCCTTCCTAAAGAAGGCAACCAAGGAAGCACTAACTCTTTAGCCGCTTTAGATATTGGAGTCCTAGCTGCTCAATTGCAAGACATACTACAGATACTGAAATCCCTCTGGGATAGATTTAAAGACCAGACCCGTCGGGTTGAAGTCCTCCATCCATAAGTTTCGACCTCAAGGAAGAGGTTAAAAGGTAAAAAAGCCACCTCTAAGGGAAGCCATTCTTGGCCAAAGGCACCCATGGCTCCCAAGACACAGAACCGAGTTGTTCTTTCTCAACTCGAAGGCCTTCTAAACTTCGAGGTCAAAGAAGAGAGCATAGAGTGACGAAATCACCAGTATACTCGGGATTCCGGACACCATTCTATCCAAAAAGAAGGATCATGCAACAACATTTCTCGAACCCCTCCACCAAGCAAATACCAAGTGTATCTCGCTATCATTCGAAGTTGAGGATATTCCTTAACACTAATAGAATTACCTTTGTAATTGAAATGGGGGAGTGCATCAAAAAGATAAAGTAACAGGTTTATTGAGGAAGCACAATCGGCCAAACGACCTAATTGAGTTGTACACCATTCACCTTAGATATCAAAAGATACTAGCTCCGTTGTAAATTCAAAATGCCTTTATTGGAGCCACATGAAGAAAGTACTGATCCAATAGATTATTTGAACCACTTTTGCAAGCTGCTCAACTTCTAGAATTTGAAGGATGCCATGCATGGTCTCTGTTTCCTTTTAACCTTAAAGAAAGATGCACCAATTTAGTTCTATGGGTTAGGACCAAAGTTTATTAAGACATTTCAGAAATAACCGACTAGTTTCTATCCCACTTTGCTTCCAACCAAAGGGTAAAAAAACCCTGGCATTTTGTCAAGATAAGGCTAGCTCCAATAAGAGCTTGAAGTGTTTTCCAGTTCGATTTAAACACCAAGGCCAATGACATATTGAAGCTTACTGATGAGGGGAAGCTAAATGCCTCTCTGGTGACAATTCAACAAGGTGACTTTTTTCAAGTCGTTAGTTAAGTAGGATCTCAAGATATTCTTGAAGGCGGAAGCGATCATTCAGGCCTACATCACGGCAGATAAAGCGAACGATGCCAAAAGGCTCAAACGCTCAAACTATGAGTAGCATTTGAGACATACATGGGTAGAAAAAGGAGAAAGTGGTCATGCTAGAGGCATATAATTAAAATATGAGATCCTTTTGAATGGGATAAAAGAATTCCTACTCTATATCATATCTTACTCTCTTTTGTTTTTCTTCAATTGAAAAAATAATTGGAAAACAAAGCAACAAGTACAAAAATGAGTAATAAACCCTAGTAGAGACTGGTACAATTTAATTCGACATTTTGTTCATTTGGGTTCGATTGTATCATAGCTCTATAATTCGGATTAGGTTTTGTTTATTGTTGAATGAATTGTATTTCTAATATTGATCCTAAAACAGAAACGGTAGGTACAACTAATCTGTGAATAGCCAACCATCACACTGTAAAAATTAGATAGGTTTAATCTATGGTTATTGGGCTCCTAAAAGGATCTAATAAATTAGTCAAGTTGTTCTAAAGAATCAAAACAACCAGTTATATAGAATTCCTTGTTGGCTCTCTATGAAATATGCGTTTGGCCCAGGACTTCCAAACACATCATAAGTTAAACATGAGCTGACAAATAACCAACCCGCAATGAATAGGGAAGGTATAACAATACTATAAATGATGCAATATTGAATATTAGCAATAACATCAGCAAACGAACGTAAGCAATAGGAAATCCAAGTCAAGTGTTCACCAAGGGTATACGCCATTCCATCTCACATCCCTTACTGATACCTAAACTAACATTTTGATACAAATTTAAAACGAAAAAAATCCTAAAATGACCCAAGCTAGTCAGAAACCTAGAGGGAGACCAATCAATGTACTACCTCTACCATCAACCAGTGGGGCACAACACCAAAGACTATTGAATACTTCAGAAGAGGATTGGGGCCCTCATCCAGGATACCTCAAAAAAAATATTTGCAGAATCCTAGGACCACCTCAAACAAAGACAAGGATGATGAAGAGCCGCCCAAGCAACCATGTAATTGGGTAGTTGAAAGGGCCATCAATATCTAGCAGATCTGCCAGCTTGGCAGTTCCAAATCATTCGGAAAAAGCTTTCTCCAACAAGAGACAGAAGTTAATGGTAGAGAAGGATACTATCAGTTTTAGTAACAACATGACATATGTAATCTCCTCCTATTATGGCCTTTTTGTTGTAACAACACCTGTTTCAAATAGAGTCTGGTACAATCAAATGAAATGAGTTTTTATTGATAATAAAAATTCAATAAATATTCTCTATTTTGATCATTTATTAAATTAAGATTGAAATGTAATTAAATGAACCCATCGCACGAACCGCTATACAAGCTGGATAATAAATCAATGCAAGTTAATGGAATAGTATACCTAGAAGTTATATTGAAACGTATCCTAAAACAGCCTCCTATCGACTAACTTTTTTTTATGATGGTTCTTCCCTCACTTTACAATGACCTACTAGGCTGACTGTGTCTGGCAACATTCGGAGCGGTCATCTCCATCGCACACCTAAAAATAAAGTTTTTAACTAAATACGGAATTGAAGAAGATAAAATAGATCGGGTCACTAGATGAAGCTATTACTTAACACAAATCAACGCCCAGCTCCTCCACAACCGATAAAAGAATTTGAGTTTTGAAATGAGCCCTCCTTTCAACCAGCACAACCCAATAATTCACCACTTCAGATATCTATGAATCCTATAGGCCCAAATAAAATAGTCTAGACTGGGCCTTCACTTGATCAAAATCTAAAGCTACAATTGATAGGATTTCTACGTGTCAATGCGGATGCTTTCGCTTGGATAACAGTTGACATGCCAGGTGTTTTGATGGAGATGATAGTTCACAAACCGAGCCCTGTCTCTAGAAGCAAACGTATCAGACAAAATGACAATGCTATTTTGTGAAAAAGCTGATGGCCATTCAAGAAGAGGTAAAAAAGTTGATCGATGTTGGCTTCATCAAGGAGGTCAATTATCCGGATTAGTTATTTAACGTCGTCCTATTAAAGAGCAATAAGAAATTAAAGATGTGCGTTGACTTCACTGGCATTAATAAAATATGTCCAAAAAATAGTTTCCCACTCCCAAGTATCAACCAATTGATAGATTCGATATAACCAGATCTAGATGAATCCCACTCCCAAGTATCAACCACTCCGGACACCAGCTACAATGTTTCATGGATGCTTATTCTTATAACCAGATCTAAATGAATCCTAAAGATGAAAAGATGTTCTCGTTCATGATAAACTAAGGAGCCTATTATTACAAAGTAAGGACCTTCAATTTGAAGAATACTAACACTATATACCGGAAGCTGATGAACAAAATATTCAAACAACTGATTGAAAAAAATATAGAAGTATACATTAATGATATGCTTGTCAAAAGTGTACTTGTTGATGACCATAGTAATAATCTGGTAGAGATGTTCAATGTACTTAAAACATACTAAATGAAGTTAAACTCGACCAAATGCATCCTTTAAGTAACTTCTGGTAAGTTTTTGGGTTTCATAATCTCTCAACACAAGATAGAGGCCAACCTGGAGTAGATTACAGCAATTATGGATATAAAGCCATCTCAAACAATCAAAGAAATCCAAAGGCTAACCAAGCGACCTGCAACTCTATCCCGATTCATGGCCATACCAGCTGAGATGTACTTACCATTCTTCAAAATATTGAGAAGAGCAAAAACGAATGTTTCTAGTGGATAGATGAATGACAACAAGCTTTCCAATATTTGAAGGAATACTTGGCACATCTACCTTTGCTAACTCAATCTAATGAGAATAAGGAATTACATATTTACCTAGCAATTTCAAAAACAGCTTTGACTGCCATTCTGGTCAAGGAAGAATTAGCAATACGGTGATCGTGGTACTATATAAGCAAAGTCCTAGTCAACTCGGAGACTCGGTATGCACAAAGAGAGAATGCTGCTTCAGCTATAGTTTTTGCTGCAATGAAACTCCTGCTATATTTCTAGGCCCATAAAATTATGGTCCTGACAAATTAATCTCTAAAAAAGATTTTACAAAAGCCAAAAGTATCCAGACGCTTAATCTAGTAGTCAATCGAGTTGGGCAAGTTTGATATAGAGCTTCAAGCCTAACCCTTCATAAAGGGTTAAGTTTCATAAAGGGTTAAGTCCTTACGAACTTTTATCATCGGAACAATAGCCCCAATCTCAAATGAGGCAGTTGAATTTTTGGGGGCTATGCCAAACACACCACCACCTAGGTGGATATTACATGTGGACGAAGCATCTACTTATACAAATAATACTAGAATAGTCCTGACTTCGCCCGAAGGAGCAGGGATCAAATACTCAATTACATTTGGGTTCTTAGCAACTAACAACATGGCCGAGTATGAGACTCTACTAACCAAATTAAAATTGGTCAAGAAATGTTCCATCAAAAATTTAATTATCTATAATGATTTTGAATTAGTAGTCAATCAAGTATTAGCTAATTTTGAAAGAAAATAACTAGAAAGTTGATCATCTTTCCAAAATGGTGACATCGGGCTGCCCAGGACAATATGCTTGGGATATACAAGAGATATTTCAAAAATTAAGCATTGAGGAATAAGATGAAATTCTCTAGGTGTCTGATAAGACGACTTGGATGAGCGCTTATTTAAAGTATTTTCAAAGCGAGACAATACATAGCAATCTAGCAGAGACAAAATAGATCACAAAAACCACAGGCTGGTACAATATAGGGGACGGATCACAATATAGAAGGGCTTATTCAGTGATCTATATACGTTGATTCTAGTGGAAGCCGACCAAGGCCTTAGAGAAGTGCATCTCGGCATATGGGGAGAGTATATAGGAGGAAAGAATTTATCTTTCAAAATTATAAGACAAAGATATTATTGGCCAACAATGAAGAAGGATGCTATCAAAAAATATAGCAACTGTCAAATCCACGGCAACGTCTGCAAACAACCACATACGAAATTCTAAGCCTTGCAAGCCTTTTTCCTCTTGTGATAGATCAAAGAAAATTCATTATTGTTGTGATTGATTACTTCACAAAGTAGATAAAAGCATCTCCTTTGGTCAATATTATAGAACAAAATGCTACAAAATTTGTGTGCTAAAGTATTGTCTATAGATTTTGGATACAAAATATAATAGTCACCGATAATGGTAATTAATTCACAGATAAAAGGTTCACGAAATACTGTAAAGGCTTGGGTATTCGATTGGTTTACAGATTAATATCATACACGTAAACAAAGGGACATGCAGATGTGACTAACAGAACGATAATCAATGGTTTGAAAACTAAGTTAGATAAGGCTTGAAGTCCTTAGTTAGATGAACTCACATTTGTGCTCCAATCCTACTAAATGACCCCAAGAGAACATACTCAGGAGAGACCTTTCAATTTGTGCTATGAAACAAAAGTAGTGATCCCAATGGTAATATGTTTACCAAGCTATCAGGTGAAAAATTTTACCCCAAATCAAAATTTTTAGCTCCTCATACAAAATTTAGATCTCTTGGAAGAAGATAGAGAAGCGACTCACATCCGGACAATAGCCTACCAACAAAGAATCACTCAATATTATAACAGAAATGTGAATGTGCAAATGTTCAAAATAGGCAACTTAGTGTTAAGGAACATTGAGGCCACCAAAAAGTTGTACACAGGAATAAGTTATTCCTAATTTAGGGAGAACCATTTCTAATGTTTGCTATACTACGAAAAGGAGCGTACAAGCTACACAATTGGAAAAGAAAGTATGTCCCGCGCATTTAAAAAGTCTTTTACCTCAAAATATATTATTAGTGAAGAGGCCAACATAAAAGTTTAGATGTATGCCCAATCTCTCACCTTGAAGTGCTTATATGAAGTAAAGTATTTCATATATTATCATTAAAAATAATTTTTTAATTTGTGAAGTTTGCATGCATGTATATTTATAAATTGTTAACAGGTACATTAATACAACCATATCTGACCCTGAGTAAGACTATTGGTTTCGACGCATTGTTTGTTTAAATGCACCTATATAAATGGGCAATTATGGTGTAGATTCAAGAAAACCGTGCGGCCTTGAGCGTGATCACACGCCCAAAATACAATAAGACTTAAAGGCTTCAGAATCAAACGTTTGACACTCTTTTGAGAGGTCAAATATTAGGCGGGTTGAGGTCCTTTAAGACTCGACTATCAACATAGTCACCCAACCTATTAAACCTCAAGGATGCTAAATACGCATAAATGACGATAAACCCCACAACAGGACACGCAAAATTAGTCAAACAGTCAAAGATTAGGGTTCTTTCTCACCAACAACGATAGTCTAAAGACTTAGCTGAAAATCAATTAGCTCATAAAATGATCAAAGAATCCGAGTTCATATACTCAAGAGGCTAGACCCCAAGATCGACATTTATGAGAATCAATTATAGTTACACGGTGAGCCAAAAAATTCAAAAAAATATTCATTTAAAAACAAATTACATCATCCTATTGCAAAGATACAGCATCGTATTACAAATTAAAGGACAAGAAATTTAACGGCATAGTCCTAGGGCTAATGCTCAGAACTAGAGACAGGGACCTAAGGATCTAATTGAGCCTCAAAATCCTTGACTTCTAAAGCCAAAACAGCCCAAGAATTCCTTGTGTCCAAGCATCCGACGGGAAAGTCAAGAGGCACAAGAGAAGTTATCCTCTTGCAAAAATTGATTATCTCATTAAACCGGACATTAAGTAAAGAACCAAGTTCTTCTAGTTGGATACTCCTCAATGATTTCTCAAGTTGCAAACAGTCTATTTGTTGTCCCTTAACAATGTGCTCAGCCACAAAAGCGCATTGATCTGATTCAATAGCCTTGTCCATGAAATAATTGGCTCTCTCATCCATAGCAGCTCGGTCTTCAAGCAAATCATTTCGACTTTCCACATTTTGAGCTCAACTTATCCACTCAATCAATTCTTTTTCCAGGTGGACCAATTTGTCCTTAAGACTCAATTCTCTAACTTCAATAGCCACCACTTTGCATTCCAAGACCCAGACTACAGCTGGATTAATGTAAAATCTCAACAGGCACATAATTTTCTTGATACTAAAAAAATAGCCTAAACCTACTTGATTCGCCAACTCCAAAGATTGTCAAAAAAAAACATATTAGTAATAAGGAAATAAGTAAAAGAATTAAAGTTAAAGGAAAAAAATATACCTCCCGAATAGGGAAAAAAAATATACCTCCGGAAGTCACTGGTGAAGTCGCCAAATGATTGCTAGACCGACTAACATGGGGATGAACCCTAGAAGATGAACCCAGCACAATGCCCTTTCTTCTTTTCAAGGGACGAAAAAGCAAATTGGCAACGACATCACCCCTAACAACAATATAACAATCAACTGAGTCGAGTGCAACTCGACAACATGTTTCTTCACAAGATCCACACAAGTCTTAATACCAAGAAGTTTATTCTCACTGACTGAACTAAAGTAAGCTGAATTTACATCACTCTAATTACTTGACAAAATCCAATCATATGAGACTTTAATTAAAAAAAAAAAAATGATCCTCTTAGTTCTTCATAGAGTCGGAATTTCCTCCACTTATTTCAAAACCTATTTCTTGAGAGTCAAGGAAATCTAATCATTTTCCTAGTTAAAACGCGGAAAATGATTTTTACCATCTGAGTGTTTAATCTAAGCTCATGATGGTGAAAAAATACACGATGTCATCAAGTATTAGATTGCATTAGAGTAGACTCATGTGATAGGGATCTCTAGGGCCTTCATTATCTCTACAAATTTCCTAACAACAGGGATGTGAACTATGTCCTTCAAATGAGCTTCACAAACTGCAATGAAGTCATCTCGGAGAAAACACGCCCTCTCATTCGACGAAGGTACAACAAATGGAATGATAGTTGAAATATCAAACCTATCATTGATATAAATTATATCCAACAGTGACAGACATAAAGCAATATCGGCAACATTCCTAAGAGAGCTTCACGAGGCCATTGTCAACAAGAAGCAATGAGATTGTAGGACTTTGAATACTAAGAGTGCAAAAATTTACATTTTGAGAAAGCATAGAAGAAAGAAAAAGACCCAACTCAGATTTAAATAGTGGAAAGAGAGACGACGAAATTAAAAAAAAAAAAAGCAATTGAATTTGGAAATGATACATTTTAAGGAAAATGTAGATATAAACAACGCGTCTTTTTCCTGTGACCTCCTCTACCAAGACATGTTCCCCGCTCCATTTAAAATCAAAATATTACATATTGATAGCTATCAAAATGAGAATTTCAGGCAATGCATTGCGTGTCTTAAAAAAGGAAGTCATCTAGATATTAATTGCATATTGATACCGTCCAACTAGTTGTTCAAATGCAATGAAATAAAATCCAACTACTTCAAAGAGGCAAATAGATTAGACTCTTAATGTTCCAATTATTTACTTAAGAGTTTTCATTTGCTAGAAGGCCAAGTTGTCAAATTTTATTAAAATAAAAAGTCATTTATTGGGTAATCATTTGGCATACTCTCAAACCTCAAGGCCAAGAATTAAAAAAATTCTATCCCAATTTATTGATTAATTTAAACATTCAACGATTCACAATCCTATGTGGATGAACACAAGTCTAAATATAAAAAAAATATATTAACAAATACAATCTGAATACGAAAATAAAAAGTGTCATTTTTTATTCATTCTTAAAAACATCAATGTACAATATACATTTTGACATAAAAACATTGAGTCAATTGACTTGAAAAAAAAAGATATCAGGGTGATGAACCTCATCAGCAGCAGAAGATTCAACATGCCTCTCTCCAATGGCAATTCGTGCAAATGAAGATAGAAAGAGTAACACCCAGCCAGGCGACTCTTGTAAATTAATGGTAGGCAACTAGATTCTCCACGGTGAATGCATCCTCACACATATGCCAGTTCCATAAAATATAGATGCATGAGCCAGGATAAACCCAATAGTATAACGCCCCACAAATAATTATACAAGCGAAAAATCAGTCCAACTGATGATATTATGTAAAAGAAGGAAACCAAGATAGCTTTCCCTCTAAAAGAAAGAAATAAAGATAGACTTTGTTGATGATACCCAAAGGAACACTATGGCATTAGGATCGTCTCTCTTTTGTCCAGGACGAAAGATCCACCAAGCACGAAAAGGCTTGAAAAGTCTAGCTGGCTCTATTGGCTATTAAGGTATAGAAATTAGATGAAAAAGATCGAATAAGAGATTAGCTCCTTTTATAACAAAAAATAAGCCGAGAAATGAAATGTTTTGATGTAAAAATATGCAGTTGACAGTCAAGGGATCTCACCCGAAGCAACAAGATGGCAGGATTTGGTTGACGCAATTAATCAACATTGATTGCTTACTAAATTCAAGTATCTTGGAAAGAAAAGCTTGAAGAATGCAAAGAATGGGCTGATTTGATCCTTTTTTAAGGCATCCTCAGAGTTTGAATTCAACCTCCGAACATGAAGGACTAGTGTTAGTTATAGCCCTAACAGAGCTAACCCAATCAATTGGTATAGCGAGACCGTAAATAGTAAGCCCAAAAAGGAGAAAGCATAACTTGGCCCATCAGGTCCAAGTTTGAAGAACATAATCTTGCCTTGACAAAATTTTAATCAGAATGAACCGAAATCAGACGGATGACCGAATAGCTGAGTGGCCAAATGATCGTAAAAAAGATTGGGTCATAAGTTCAAATGATCGGATGTTTGAAAAACAAACCGAGTGGTTAACCCAGTCAAACGGTTAAACTAAGTGGGCAAATTATATAATCTAGAATTAGTCCGGGCAAGGGTCTCCTAACTAATGTCAACTGCTCATAATCATCGGCTAAACTACTTTCAGAAAACCCCATCATCAAAGCATGCTTAAGAACGGTTGAACTAATAAGTTTCTAATAGGCATAACCACTCAGATCGCTGTGGTTATACCTCTTCATGAAACCGCTTGGCGATGTGACTATAAGTATACCCACTTATCCTAAAAATGGGGGATAAGAGTCGAAAAGCAAGGGCAAAGCTAAACCCTCAAACAAACTTGTTCTTCCCTAAAATACAAAGCTAAGCCCTCCATCTCTCTCTCATATCCTCAAAATCTCTTTTATATTCCAAATTTTTGATAAAATTTATTAACTTAAATATCAAATAATATATTGAGGAGTAGGTCTCAAATCATTTAAACTCTTATTTATTATTGTGATGTGCAGGATTTGAATAGAAGGTTCGATAGTTCAATCCAAATTTATTCAAATCGTGATCCAAATTCTAGATAAGCATCACCAACTAAAGGAAAAAGCATAAATGGCAAAGTAACCAATTTCAGCACACCTACGAAGAGAAATATGGGCAAATTTATCTTCATAAAATTCAAAGGAAAAAAAATCACAGAATTGGGTCATTTTACCAAAGGTCCAGAAAACAACACTAGATCCCGTTTTTCTACATCCATTTAATCACTTATTTTCAGCTTTACTTGTAACTGTTCTACCTTCCAAATCTATTTATCAAATGAAATGCCCTCTTTACTATACCCTAGAGATGATATACCAAAAGGGCAATTCACAGACAGTTCAATCATCATACGACGCATTATTAGAAATCCAATGAATATTTTATGACAATCAGGATGCACAATCAAGGAAATTGCACATAGGTCATTAAAATATTCCACCCAATTCAATCATAAGCATGCAATCTTCCGCATGCCTATCGAAAAAAAATGAACCTTCCACATGATAAATAAAA
>JAODPA010123748.1:0-12236 GCA_025585075.1 Nepenthes mirabilis
ATTTGGGCAAGGACCAAATTAATCATGCCCAATTTTTTAGCAGAATTTGTTAATAACTCTCACGTATTTTTACTAAATTTTATAAAATTTCAGATCAATCAAACTGATCAAATAATTCAAATTTCCACAGTTGAAAGTATAAAGACAGCATCCAAAAAAAGGGACTCTAACAAGATTCTTGTTTCTCCCCGTCCCTTCATTTTACCCTAACAAAGCACCCGATGTTGTTCTTAAAGAGCAACTTGCCTCGTTTTTCATAATTTAAGTCCTTGGTGCCCAACTTTAGGCTTTCGGGCTAGTTTTCTTGCTCAAATTTGGAGTTTTTTCAACAATAGTCACTATTTCTAAATAATAAAATTTTAATAGCAGTAATTATAATTTTTTTTATTATAGAGATCAATTGTCTCATATTGATTAAGTAAAGAGAGCGTGCATTTTTCTTTGTAAGTATAAACAATTTCTTTTCCATTTGATGCGCTCTTTTCAATAACAAAATTGCACCGAATAGAGCTGTTATCAAAATACATCCTGCACCTTTTCTCCTAATATAGATTATTTATTGAACTGAAGTAGCCCTATTCTCACGACTCAATAATGACAGTCATATGTAAAAATTTAGATCGACGCCCCTATATAGCAATAAAATTATCTCTTCATTAAAAACTGTGTTGTGGGGTGAATTGTTTCACATTGATTGAGTAAAATGGTGACTTTCTGTTTATAAGAAGGAAGATTTTGTTATCCATTTGAGCCGTTTTTTAAAGACAACTGTGCAAGATAAGACTACTGATTGAATATGTCCTACGCCTTTCTCCAAAATGGATAATACCTTAAATTAAAACGTGCCTAACCTCGAAACCCAAAACCCAATATCACCAAATTAATTTTCTCTCTTTTTTTTCCCTTCTAATCAACATCAGCAAAATCCTTACAACAAGCAAAAGCCATTAATTAATTTCCAACAAATAAAGCCTAAATTTAGTCCCGGTAATGGCAGCCTGTGTCCAAATTCAAGAATGAGGAATGCGGCTTGATTCCCCCTAACATACAAGAACAAATTACACAATTATTTATAAATGTCGACCAATCCCTGCAAAAAAAAGGCTAGAACCTAAATGATATTAGTCATGTATAAATGCAAAATCGGGGACACCCAAGTTTCGATAGGATGTCGAAAACAAAGAATCTACTTGGTAAAGGCGACATAGAACAAGCTATCCTTAAAGTTGGAAATACAAGATAAAATTGGCACCGATGCAGAGTAGTGCTAGGACCTTAGGTCGATTCTCATGAGATAGGTAGCCGAGTATTAAAGCTATTTATAGATTGCAAAATCAGGTAAATGAGGAAACTCTCAACTACGATCACGAGGAAAGGAATCGGACAATCTTATTCTATTTTGGCTAGGGAGAACAAATCATTCAATAGAAAGATTTTAATTTTGTGAATGCAAACCGAGGCTAAATCGACCGTTAGAAGAAGAATTAGGCCAAACATCAGCATATAACATTTTTACAAAATAAAACTTTCATATGATTTTTTTTTATTGGAAAAAAAAACAATTCAAAATACAATTCTCTCTCTCTTTTTTTTCTGTATATATATATGTTGTCTGGTTCACATACTCTCTTCAAGATGATCCCATCCAAATTTGATCCCTGATAGAGCAATGCCGCATGGAGGTAGAAGGCTGTGAATTACAACTCTATTGTATTGCAATTAGTTCATTAATATTCACAGCGTTATGTTTTTTGTTGGTTTATTCCATTATTATAAAACTACTCTAAAATTAGCTTGTTTCTTTATCTGAGATTGGATAAATACCAGCTGAATCTATTGAAATGTGCCAATGAGTCATTTTTTGTGTGATGAACTATTGCCACTAGTTCTACAATTTGTCTCAATGGACTGAGGAGAAAGGAAACTCACCTGAAAAAGGATAATTCTCATCAATTCATCCCCGAATGAACAGCATTACAGTAATGTGAAAACCCATCCAGTTGAGAAATGCACGGATATTCTTTTTTGCATAGAATCTGCACTCTTACACGATCGGTCCATTTCATTGCATTCAGAAAAACAGGACAGCAAAGGTTCTCGAAAATTGCACAGCAGCTACTAGCTCCAATGGTGCCTTTGTCCTCTTTGAAAAGCTTTCTGCAGCTTTCCACATTCTGAAACAGAGCATATGACGCAATTTGAGCCCATGCAACAAGAAAGTTGACAGTCAATTCAAAATTGGCAAACAGACCACCTATACTTCACGCATACATTTGAAACGTGGATGAAAATATCGATATTAATAGCAGTCATATCAATATCGAACATATTGAATAATACATGTTAGTATCGGATATATTAAAAAGAAAAAAATTAATGATACTTATAAGTTGACTAGGCCATATCGACTGATATTAGCATCTATTTTGGGCTTATTAAAATGTACACACGGGTGTGCACACATAAAAATTAATGATACTCGGAATTAAAGTGTGCACACATAAAAGGGCAAGCCTCAACCGCCTTCCTTGCTAGAGAACCAACAAAATGAACACAAATTCTAAGATCGTCTGCCAATTGCTAAAATCTGGAAGCCAAGATGAGAATTTTAGAAAAATTCTAAGAATGGGGTCAAGAGGGTACCATTTAGATATCACCGGGAGACTTCGATGATGTGAAGTGGTATCTCATCTGTTGATCCATATTAACAAAACCATACAAAAATAAATACTTAAATAGGCGTTATATCACTGGAGGATGTCTCCCCAATATTTCTCTAAGTAGAAAAGAAGAGATTTCAGATAGAAGTTTGGTCTCAAGGTGGAATATGCAGTAAAGGCATATAGAAGGAATGGTATATGGTAATTGAACCCTAGACTTTGTACTGATGGTAACCACTTCCTCCCACCAGAATCTTCTGTTAAAAGAAGGAACACAACTCAAACTAAGATGAGTAAATACCATAGATAAAAAATATTAGCGAATAGGTATTGATATTAGAGTATTAGGTCCTCCAATACTGATATTTTTTCGAAATTACGATAATATTATAATATATTGACCGATATTTTTTTGTTATCTTATACTTTTTTCAATTTATATGATACTGATGAGCATTGTCTCATATGTGCGATATTGGTATAGGCATGATTGATATTGATATTTTTATTCATACTAAATGCCCAACAAAAGCAAAAAAATATGGGAAAAAAATTGTGTAGAGCGCATGATCTACATTTTAAATTGAGTTATATTCAAGTATTTTTATTTATTAATTATGTTCAAACTTAATTTAAAACAAGTTCTTTCTATAGCATGCGAAAAGGCTTGAAGATGTTTGTTTTTGTTGTAGGGGAGCAAATCTAAGAAATTTTTCAATAGGAGTTACTTGTTGGGAATAAACCAACTAAGAGCTAGCGCATCTATATTACTTGACATCTCAGTCGACTTTCATTAGTAAACTTATTGGCTTGAGAGGCCCAGAAGGCTTTATCCAAAAACAATTTTGTTCTTGAGATTTTTCTTCATTTTTATTTCTTGAGCTGATTTATTTTTCACACTAAGTTTACTGTTAATATTAGTGATGACGTATGAGAACAATTATGGTCTTATATTTATAGTATATAAACAAAAATATTCTTTGTGCATTAAATATTTGTATAATTTATGCTTCCGCTTTGTTAAATAGTCTAATCTATAGTCAAATGAGACGGCCTAAATTTTTCACTAAACTTTCAGCCAATAGCATGAAAACTGCCATAAAAGTGCTTCAACATGCCACGATGATACTCCAAGGTTGATAAAGCCCTGGGGAATATCAAAGTGTGTCCCAATTTACTAGAATTCCCATTTTTCGGGTCCAAAGGGAGGATCATATATAGGCAAACTTACTTGTACGAGTTAGGGAGCCAGTGTCCGTGCTTGAATCGGTGATCTCACATGTCATAAGTGAATATTAAAGCACCATGGAATGCTGGCAGAAGAAATTCAAACACACTGTAGGACATGATCAATTCAAGGGGTAGTTATTAACATCAAGTGCAAATGGATATTAAGTGATCCCAAATTTCAACCAATTTTCCCCCACAAAAATGCATGAGAAAAACACATTGAGAACAGAGTCTCTGCTATTGTCTTCAAGGAATAAAATTAAAACATCAAGTGCAAGCAGATATTAAATGCGTTGCCACATGATACAAACCTATATTTATGTCAACTAATCTAAAGTTAAAAAAAAACTTATCAACACAACTTTTAAACGGAATTTTCCTACAAAAGCACATAAAAAAAAAAAAAAACCCTTAACTGCACACACTTCTACATAAACTGAAGCAGATAAAGCCCGTGAAACCAAAGGTAAAAGATTCTTTCCAAAAACAAACCAACTAAGCCTTCCCCCACTATGCTGGGTGGGTAAAGATTCTTTCTAGAACATTTTTTTAATCAATATATCTGTTAGGTAGTGCCTAAAATAAGGCTGATTCGACTGATTGTTATAACGGGTTCGTAAATAATAAATTCATAAAAGGGTATCGATTAGCTAAATTGTTAATCCCAAATCTAGATAATAAAAATCAAGCCTAGATCAAAAAAGAATTTGGTCGAATGACCGAACTTTCAAGCTGCCAAATGACTGGACTGCAGAATAAACTAAAGACCAAAGATCCAAATGGATGGACATTTAATCAAATTGGAAGGTTAATCCGGACCGAGTGGTCAATTTGACCGAGTAGTTAAGTCAAACAAGTAGTTAATATATCTTACAGTCGAGAACAACAATTGGGTTAACTATCTCAAAAAGGCCACCCAATCAGAATATTATGAGCGGTTGAACTATTTAGTTCTCAATCAAAAAAATCACTCAGATCGTGGTCAATTTATCCCCTTTAGGAAACTGCCATTAGCTGTCAATATGATTATAAATACGTTTATTTTTCCTAAAAATAGGAAAAAAAATCCGAATAGTAAGTACAGAGTTTTATCTTCTATTCACTTGATCATCCAAAAATTCCGAAGCTTTATCCTCTATATTCCACTCTCCAATATCCTCATTTTCCTCACCACTTTCTTAGTTTTTAGGAAAAGTTATTGACTTGAGCATTGGACAATATACTGAATATAAATCCCGTATCCTTTGAACTCTTATTTAACGTTGTGGTGTGTAAAATCCGAATAAAAAGATTTGATAGTTTGACCCGACTACATTCAAATTACCATCCGGACTCAATGTACGCATTAATATCCATGTTAAGATTCATGTACTTAACTTTTATTACTTTTACCAAGATGAATTGAATAACACAAACACAAAACACAAATTGCAACAACTGAAGCAGTTGCTATTTTTCGTCAATTAACGTAACAAAAAATTAAAGAAACATTCAATTTGATGAAAAGGTAAAAAGAAAAAGGTGTTCAAGTTCCAATTCAAAACTTAAACGCAACAGAATTGAAAGGTCCCTCACAAGCAGTGAAACTTGTGATTTAATTTGATTGAAAGCAAAGAACCTTATTAAGGCTTGACATGTAGCGTAAATTTGTTGAAGTAGTTCAACAAATTATTATACATAGAACAAATTGTAACACCCTTTGAGGCAATTCTGTTGGTCTACAAAAGGGTGGTGATGCTACCCAAAGACTCAAATGAATAGCTATTGTAACGTCCCCGGCGCATCTGCATGAGGATATTGTCCGCTTTGGCCTGGGGGAACTTCACGGAGTCCCAGGCCATCATGCAACCCGCACGGTTTTGTTCATGGTAGACGGAATCTACCGCCCCCAAAACGCGTCCTCAAGAGAGAGGTATCCACGCCCTTATAATAAGGCACGCTTCATTCGCCCATCCATCCGATTTGGGACTCTACAGTCCACCCCCTTTGGGGACCCAGCGTCCCCGCTGGCACGCCGGACCGGATCCCGACTCTGATACCATCTGTAACGTCCCCGGCGCATCCGCATGAGGATATTGTCCGCTTTGGGTTGGGGGAACTTCACAGCGTCCTAGACTATTACGCAGCCCGCACGGTTTTGTTCCCGACAAACAGAATCCACCGCCCGCCCCAGGCCAAAGCGGACAATATCCTCATGCGGATGCGCCGAGGACGTTACAGATGGTATCAGAGAAAATGTCGTAAGGAGAGGTATTTTTGGGTCATTTTGGGTAAGAAATTGATTGAATATTTGGCACAATAGGTGCAACCTATGGTAAAGAATGAAAGTTTGAGTTGTAAATGTTTAAATTCGACTCGAGAAGTCGATTAATAGGCTGTGTTGAGTCATGCAAACGACGAAATGGGTGTTTCAGTTTAGCAGCCAGATGAGAATTTGGTTGCTCTATGAAGGTTGGTCGTTTAGGGGCAAGATGCAGCGTTTTTCGAGTGATTAGGCATGAGCCAATTTGAAAATTTTTTTTTTGGGATATTTGATCCAATTAAGGGTTGAATTGAGCTTCAGAAAGTAGATGACGTGTTTGAAATTTTTGATAGTTTAGATGAAGCTCGATCTTTTGTCCATGAATTGGAGAGTGAGGCAAGCCAGTGGTGGGCTTCTCAGTGCCGTATTCCCCTTCTTGAGATGTTTTTGTGGATGCAATTTTGAGAGTTATTTTCTATTTGGCATTCGGGATAATAAGGAAGGTGAATTTAGTTGGTGAAGGCACGAAAATAAGTATGTGGCCTTTGAGATTGTATGTAAATGTTGTATGTTTTTCCAATTTTTAGAGCGAGCTTTGATAAAGTTTACTCCTGATGGGTAAACCTTTGATCTGTTAAGTTGTAGACTTCGATGTTCGGTTTGGGTTTGTAAATATCAATAATTGGTTGATCTAATTTTATTTGATGAACCGAACTTTGATATGATATTAGGAATAACTCGGTTGGCGAGTCGCCATATTAGTATGGATTATTCAGTAAGAATATTCTGATTCATAATATGCGTTGTGAATTTTGAGTTTGGGGAATATTTGATCAAGTGGCGATGAAATTAATATTATTGTCCTTGCAAGTTAATTAATGAGAATGCGTGCCAAGTTTAGTTGGCATATGTGGCCACATCTATGAGTCATTTTATGGTCATTAAGAATTTTCTGATTGTATGGTAATTCGAGGCTATTTCTTGAGGCCTGTGTTTGGCTTGGGACGCCGTGAAGTTCCCCAGGCCAAAGAGGACAATATCTCGCCACGCTGTGCCGCCGTTGCGCCACTCTGGGAGACGCGTCCTAGAAGCCCGTGGGGGGTTCGCCAGGAGAAAACCTTGAGGCCTGTGTTTGGCTTGGGATGCCGTGAAGTTCCCCCAGTCCAAAGCGGACAATATCCTCATGCGGATGCGCCGGGGACGTATAAATGGTATCAGAGCCGGGATCCGGTTTGGTGTGCCAGCGAGGACGCCGAGTCCCCAAGGGGGTGGACTGTAGAGTCCCACATCGGATAGAGGGGCGAACGAAGCGTGCCTTATTATAAGGGAGTGGATACCTCTCCCTTGAAGACGCGTTTTGGGGGCGGTAGATTCCGTCTGTCCGGAACAAAACCGTGCGGACTGCGTGATGGCCTGGGATGCCGTGAAGTTCCCCTAGCCCAAAGCGGACAATATCCTCATGCGGATGCGCCGGGGACATTATAAATTGTATCAGAGCCGGGATCCGATCCGGTGTGCCAGCGAGGACGCTGGGTCCCCAAGGGGGTGCACTGTAGAGTCCCACATAGGATGGAGGGGCGAACGAAGCGTGCCTTATTAAGGGCGTGGATACCTCTTCCTTGAGGACGCGTTTTGGGCTGGGGGAACTTCACGGCGTCCCAGGCCATCACGCAGTCCGCACGGTTTTGTTTCTGGCAGACGGAATCCGCCGCCCCCAAAACGCGTCCTCAAGGGAGAGGTATCCACGCCGTTATAATAAGGCACGCTTCGTTCGCCCCTCCATCCGATGTGGGACTCTACAGTGCACCCCCCTTGGGGACCCAGCGTCCTCGCTGGCACACTGGACCGGATCCCGACTCTGATACCATCTGTAATGTCCCTGACGCATCCGCATGAGGATATTGTCCGCTTTGGGCTGGGGGAACTTCACGGCGTCCCAGGCCATAACGCAGCCCACACGGTTTTGTTCCTGGCAGACGGAATCCACCGCCCCCAAAACGCGTCCTCAAGGGAGAGGTATCCACGCCCTTATAATAAGGCACGCTTCGTTCGCCCCTCCATCCGATGTGGGACTCTACAGTCCACCCCCCTTGGGGACCCAGCGTCCCCGCTGGCACACCGGACCGGATCCCGACTCTGATACCATCTATAACATTCCCGGTGCATCCGCATGAGGATATTGTCCGCTTTGGGCTGGGGGAACTTCACGGCGTCCCAGGCCATCACGCAGCCCGCACGGTTTTGTTCCTGGCAGACGGAATCCACCGCCCCAAAACGCGTCCTCAAGGGAGAGGTATCCACGTCCTTATAATAAGGCACGCTTCGTTCGCCCCTCCATTCGGTGTGGGACTCTACAGCTATCGTTGTCAATACAACCAAGATCCCATGAGAACTTACGTGCAACTTCTGACTAGTGACTAAACAAGATCATCTAGTTCCAATAGAACCTTTCACTTGATATAGGTACCTACAAATTTGACAAAAATTGATATTCAAAAGACATGATTGCATGATTGCAATATTGATTTCAGATGCTACCATGGGATTTACGTAATCAATCGAGACGAATTGAAAGCTATGTAGTGGGAATTCTAACGATTTCTCAAAAAAAAATATAAATATCTTCTACGTTACCTATAATATGTATACGTGGATCTAGCTTGTATAGAATGAAAATTTCATTCTCAACATTGTGAGAATTTTTTTGAAAACCTTTCCTTGAATTGAGAGATACATGAATTCGGATCCTAATATATATAGGTAAAAAGCGTTATTTTTATCAAATTCAATGCTATTAATCAACATTTCTATGAAATATTGTCAACATTGTAAGCAAGAGTCAAATAAGGGCAACCACTTATTTCTAAAACTAACATTCTCTGGAAATAAAAAAAAATCCATTTTAAAATTTATGTTGATTCTCTAACCAATTCACTGCTGCTACTCTTTGGTTTTCTACTGAAGTCTATTGCATAGAGGTCGTCGAATTTGATCAGTGATCAATCAGTGTTCTAAGACGATGAATTACCATGCCGAAATTCAATGTTAGTCAAATTAATCAACATTTCTTGGAAATATTGTCAACATTGTAAGCAAGAGTCGGAGGAAGGCAATCACTCATTCTTAAAACCAATATTCTCTAGAAATAAAAAAATTCATTTTTAAATTTATTTTAATTCTTTAACCAATTCAATGTTGTTGCTCTTTAGTTTGCTGCTTTGGTCTATCTCTTAGAGGTCCTCAAATTCGATCAATGATCAGTCAATGTCCTAAGAGACAATGATTTACCACGCCTTATCCACCTCTCCCTACGAAATATTAGCAGTTGCTTTCAGCAGTTATTCCCCTCACAAGGATAGGTTTTTACGCATTATCCACCCATCCGCCATTGAGTGATGATTCTGCATCTTGAAGAGCACTGTTTAAGTTTGGTATCAACCTTGTCTTATGAGACTGTTCCTTTCCATTCTGAATAACTATTTAGACTCTAGAGATAATTTGAATTAGTTTTTTTTCTCTTCTATCTCCAAACTAAGATTGCCAAACATTTGAGAGCCAATTTATTCAATCCTTTTCGTTCTTACTGCTGGATCTGCCTTTAGACATGACCATACATAACATAGAAATCATATTTGGAATGTGTAATATTTTTTTACTAGAGAGCTAGTTGGATTGTCGAAGCAGAATGAATGGGGCCTACGATATAGAATATGCTTTTAGTCCAACAGTTGCATAAACACATCACATTTAGCCATTGTTGATTGAGAATCATAACTATGGCTACTGCAGGCTAAAAAACCTAAACGTTTCGATTCTTGTGCTCAATAGACAATGAATCCTGTAGATTCTTAGGATTATGTATTCATGTTCACATATATATATATATATATAGCCCACAGGATACACCTAATCCTGATCCTCAATGAAATATAAGGACATAGAGATCCATCTGTAAACTATCATCTATTTAGATAGGTTCAACTGACCCCGTGAAAATTATTCAGTGTTTTTATATGATATATGAATGATTCCTCTTGAGGCAATTGTCATTATTTATGGATCAGAACTTGGGTACAGATTCCTTTTTCCTTTCCATAAAAAAAGATCAATTCTAATTCTGTCACCACTCCAATCAATCAATTGGTGAACCTCTGAAAGGGATATGTCTGTGCACTCAAATTCAGATTATTTTCCATCCTATGTCTCCGCAATCTGGATTTTCGAATCCCACAATCAAAGGCTATGGCTTGCCAGATATTGGAAGGGAAAACATATCCCTAGACATTATCAGCATTTACCAGAAAAATCTTCAATATTGAACTTACTAGTAAAAGAAAGGAGTGAAAACTTTATCAATAACCCATGCCTTCCATAAGCACGCTCTCCTTCCCTATTAATAATATGGAAGCACAGATAATAGTCAATTGCACGAAAAATAAGTAAAATTATTTTATAAAAAAGCATGCCCTGTACCAAGTTTGGGGTCCCGTCAGTAACGTCTGCAAGTCCTAAATATCAACAGGGGCAATCCAAAGCTTAGACATGAAACCCTTCACATGCACTGTGTCCAAGTCCCATGGCCTCTAAAAAAACTAGGGGATTCCTAATTACGATTCGTTTAAATGAATAAATAATATACGTAAGGTATATTCTCTTCTAGAAGTAAGTAAAAAACAATTTTAATAAAAATAATTAGCACCAAAATAAATCTGAAACAATAATAAAATATATTCTCTTCTCCACACACTATTGGAATCCAATGTCCGCACTACCAACGCCACACCAAATGTTTGTAAGTTGGGACAAGTGTATAAATAATGGAGAAAAAACTTGGGTAAATACTTGTCAACCATTAATCTGAATAGACACGCTTCCCAGAAAGCCAGATTAAACAAGGACAGATCCTTAACACAAAAACCATCATCTTGAATGGAATGTTTGGCTGCCCTCAATTTTGCACACAGGTTTTTGAACTCATCTCTTAAGTCTCCACATAAAAAAGATCTGTTGTAAATGCTTTTATATCCACTCGACATCAATAGTGGAATAGGAAAAGAAGGGGAAGGCGAGGAAAGAAGATGTCAAGACAGAACTTGAAAGAATCTCACGTCAGAGAAGGAATTGATGATTTGTCCATTAAGTATTATTTAGCTCAGAAAGGAAGAGAAACAGAAAGAACGAGAAGATAAAAAAGAGAAAGAGATGAGTGGATATTGAGAGAATACGTGAGTTGTAAACTAAGCACATACTGTTTATAGACTTTACCACTTAAGTAACAAACAAGTGACATTCTTCACCAACCATGACAGTTTTTCAGAAGAACAAACGACTAAAATTGTGTTGTCTTTATCTTTGCATTTGATCTTGACATCTACACTTAAGATGGATTTTCAATTCTTGCTATCTTCAATCCTTTGCTTCCATTGCTCAAAATTTCCCGCCCCCTTGCAGGGATCAAAATCAGGAATTCACTGTGAAAAGCTCCCATCTTGCCCTTCAATTGGCCTTTTCTTCTTCTTCTGTGGGTAACAAGTTCTGCAACTTTTTATCATTGTAATGATGCTTCCCCCTTCCGCTTGGCTGGAAAAAAAACCAAAACAAAACAGGATAAACAAGCCCAAATTCTCACCAAGTTAGGTCAATTCAATTATATCGATCCACTTTACACCATTCTCTGTTTAAGGCAATATTCTCCAAAAGTTAAATTGAGTTTTTTATTACCACACTCCCCAAGTTTTATTGGGTTACTTCCCCTTCTTATTGCCTCTACCCTCAATCAAATCACTTTCTCCCACCAACGCATTGTCTAACCAGTAACCAGTGTTTGAGCTACTCGGGCAGGTGAAGCGTCATATCCAGATCATATCATCTATAGTGCTACTTCTAACATGCTACAGTATGTTCTTTTCTGTCATTTTCATCTTCCACTGGCATATTTCTCATCCATCCTAAGACCCACATTTGTCTCCACTCTCTAAGCATAACTTTTTAATTACTCAAATTCTGATACCTAATCATAGCTAGTATTACAAGTATTTGAGTACCACATAAGACTACAATATATCTAATACAAATATTCCAAACTTAGAGAGGTTTTATTTTTT
>JAODPA010123759.1:0-17723 GCA_025585075.1 Nepenthes mirabilis
TATTCTACTTTACTTTTTCATATATTTGTTGATAGAAAACGGGAAAAACCCTGTACAGGGCATATAAGACGATGACGATCGTCGAATCGGGTCTCTTAGGGCTAAGGGCGAGAGATTCAGATCATCCATCGTTCCGCCACCACTGTTTCTTCTTCAACTGGCATCTCCTCCTACTCTTCATTTCTGGACTTGCAGAGAAACGACGAGAACTATATTTGGAGAGAGGATAGAGAGAGGAAGGGGAGATGTTGGACATAAATCTCTTCAGAGAAGACAAGGGCGGCAACCCTGAAATCATCCGCGAGTCTCAGCGCCGTCGCTTTGCCAACGTCGAAATCGTCGATGAGATCATCCGCCTTGATCAAGAATGGCGCAGACGTAATCGTTTTTTCATGCTTCAATTACTTCTCGTTACTGAGCTTTCTGTAGGGTTTTTTCTTCTGACCTCTCTCTCTGCGCTTGGAAACATAGAAAATATGGGAATTTGGTCAGAAAAGTAACCTTTTATTCAATGCAGTCGATGTATATGTGTGCCATTATGTTTTAATCGTCTTTCCTGCTCCATATATCTATTTTAGCTGTGAGATTATTGCAGCATAATATGAAAGGGCGGGGAAGCTCAATACTTAAAGTAATTTCAAAATTTTGATTGCAATTTTTTTTTTCTTTTGCAAATTTATCTGGAACTTTCACTTTGAGCTCAAAATTTTAAACTATGGAAATCCTCGTATTATAGGCATGTGAAGAAAATAAAATAAAAGATCACATATTGAATGTGATAATAGATAGGACTTGATGAATAAATTTGCAAAAATATAGTTATTAATGAAAATAAGTAAAACTGCCGAAAAATAAGTCAACAATGTTAGGTTTTAGCTCCTTTTATTTTTTTTTTTTTTGGCTTTAGGAATTTTGTCACTGATTTCTTATTGAATTACTAGTTCAATTCGAGCTTGAGAGCTTCCGCAGGGACTTGAATAAGATTGCAAAAGAAGTTGGCCGGTTAAAAATCGTAAGTACCTGACTTTAATTTTCAGTCTCAACTATACTGAATTTTATTGAAATGATTTTGATATTTTGGTGGGGCATTGTGAAGGCGGGGCAGGATGCAACTGAAATAATAAAGAGCACCGAGGAAACCAAGGAATTGATGACTGAAAAACAAGCTAAAGTTGATGAAGTTTTTGCTGCATTGAATGCTAAACTGGAAGTAGTTGGAAATCTTGTGCATGATTCTGTTCCTGTCAGTGGCGATGAGGTAGGCCGTTTGATATTACTGATGAAAGCAAATGTCTGCATCTATTTGTATTTCCTTTTAAAGTCAGTTTCTTTTTAGCATTATGGAGATTACAAACTCTGTTGAAAAACTTCACTATGATACTTCAGATTACCTCTTACTTAAGCAAAGATTACACCGTAATGATGTAGGCTTCCATAGTTTTGGGGGTGTCATTTTTTTGGGTCAGATCAGTGGGGACAGCTTCATCATAGATTTGAAGAGCCATGAGAATTTTTTCTATTGATCGTCTCTTCAATGGGAGGCTACATGAAGCCAATGCTTTCCTTTTGTATCTGTGATTTCCAATTTGTTTCCTTTAATGTTTTTTTGTATGTGCCTTTGAATGCGTAGGCCAACAATGCCATCATTAGATCATGGGGTGAAAAACGATTAGAGACAAAGTTGAAGAATCATGTTGAACTTGTGGAGCTTCTTGGGGTTGCAGATACAAAGAAAGGTACAAATATTTGCTCAAAAGAAGTTATGATTACCTCAGGAAAAGATTTTCCTATCTGTCATGTAAGGGAAAAAATGTAATTTGCTCATGTAGCTGAGTACTTGTTTACATTTATGACTCTGAGGTGGCTTTGTTTTTATCTCTAGGATATCATGTTTCTGGTCCTATGCTCTTTTTTTCTTACCCCCTCCCCCATTTTATAATCATTCAGAAGTGATTAATGAGAGATGATTTGTATATGGGAACTTCTGAAACTAGCAATTGGTGAACATCGTGATGGAAGCATTCAATATTTCCATCTTGAAACATGCCAACGTAACTGTCTTTCCTGATTTCCGATTCTCAAAGGGGGTGATGATCACTAGGTATTAAATAGTATAATTTTGTGTTGATGTGGTGGACCTTTGACTCAAGCTGGTGAACAACATTAACCTAACGCTAATAGTACCAGATGATTTATTGGTTGACTATTCTATCCCCAAAATGAAAGGATTGGAGGGTCTTGTGATCATCTCCTAACTTTCCTGGCTTCCAACCTGTGACAATGCTCCAACTATAAGCTGACTTTCAGAGTGATCAGTTAAAATCTGTGAGATTATTGGTTCATTGGTTGGACTCACCTTCGAGCTTTCAGTGCATTGTGCAGCCTCCAAAATGCATTAAGAAAACATAATCAAACAAAATAAGCATCCATTAACAGTTTTTTATGCCACCGGCTTTTCCCAATGATTATCTTACACAAATAAAGTCAATGGTGGAGTGCACCGATCCTTGGGTCAAAACCTCCCTCGAGCCTGTGCGCTGCAGTGAATACTTACAACAAATCCAAGAACTGAAAACTGACGTTTGTTTACTCTTGACCAGTTAGTGGCCCTGCATTGCTTCTTGGGATCTCTTGAGTCATTTGATATGATCAGAAGCACAGTTCTGGTGAAATGGTGGGAATTTTATCCAGTTTTGTTGTCATCAATCCAGATTATTGTCTTACAATGGTTGAAACTACAAATATCTCCGAGATTTTGTAAGTAATCCCATATTCGTAGCTGAATGTGAAATATGATGCAATTATCTAGAAGATTTAAAGCATTAAGTGTAAAACATGTCTAACAAGCTTCCTTTGGATGCATCTGCGCTTCCTGTCTTATGAGCTCAAATTTCTTTCAGGGTACACACCAACCGATATTTAATTCCAGGGTTCCATGTACTGAAACAATCCACATATTGGGTAACCTTTGGGAATCTAGCAGGAGAAATAAGGACCACTTGAGTGAATGGAAAACTCATTGATTTTTTTTCTGGATTTAGATATTGGTCAGTATCTATCAGTTCTGCCGATACATAATGGAAGAAAAAACAATCAATGCCACTTGAATCTGTAACCACTCCCCCTTCTAAAATGTTGAGTGTCAGCTGATATGCCCAAAACATAACAATTTTCCATTAAACAGAAATTGCTTCCCATTATGGCCCTATCTTTTACTTTTAGACTAGAACTCTGAGAATAAGAGATTTTCAAGCAAAAAAATATGAAAAAAGAGATTGAAGACTCAATTAGTAAGCAAACAATTGAGAGAACTTTTGCAACAGCAAAGAGCTATGAGAGCAAGGAATGCTTCCTCTGAGCATCCACAAATGTAGACAGAGAGATTAGATAGAGTCAAAGTCAAACTAGTCTCACTTCTGATAAGTATGATAACTGTGAGAAAATAGAAACTGTTCATACAGTGAAGATATTATTATTCATTTTCATTACAATATTTTTGAAAGTCCAACACTTGTTTTCTGATCTTTGAGTCAAGTGTTTGCGAATCTCAGCATTAGAAGCACCTTAGGATTCTGAAAAAGCATCCTGTGATGGCAGCTGACACATTATATGAAGTCCATGATGCCCCCTTCTGCAATACTGCAACTGCAGCCCCTATTTCATTCCATCCTTGGAATGAGATAAGGTACATGGATCTTAGGTAGGATGGGATGCAATATGCTTCTTTTAGTGTTGGTGCTCAAAAATTAAAAATATCGACTGCATGCCTTGATAAGCATAGCTTTGCCGCCATTTTCACTTTGTTTAATTTAGTTGGCTCACTAATCTACTATTTTTTTGCTAACATTGATGTGTGATTGTTATTTGTATAATTGGTAGTGAGGTGTCCGCTTTTTCTTACCCATTTTGTTGGAACATAGAAATGCTTATCAATTCACATTTATCCTTGGATTGGTGTATTCTTGTTCTTATTGCTATTTTGCTTAGAATCAAAAGTTCCAAACGTTCTTGGAGAGGAAAGACCACAAAGATCAAAGATTTGTGGAAAAATCTTGGAAAGGTTTTGGGCTGATACACCCCTCTTGCTAAGGGAAAAATCCTTGTCCCCATATATGTTAAAATGCTTATGGAATGCAGAATTGTGGCTACTCTATTTAAAAAAAAACTATCATGCTTCGCTTCCTCAACTCCATATATCATCCACAATTTGGTCACTGTTACCCTGAGAAGCAGGCAAATAACTACAGTAACCCAATCAGAGCTGTCCTGTTGAAATTTTCCAGCATAGCGAAGCATCATTGTTGGTTATATGATGTCAGGTGCTATTTTTCTGGTATTCAATGGGTGCTTGCTATACTACCTGTGTTCTTGTTTTAGAGAAGGCTTATATTCATGTATTGGGTCTTTGACCATTTTGTGCCAAAGTACTTCATCTTGGTCCATGTGGTACAAAACCATCGACAAATTGTCTTCTGGACTTGAATGACATCTACTTATTGTTGTCCCTATAGTCTTTTTTCTGTGATGAATTCCATCTATATAATCGCTTATTACGTGTTACGCTGGGTCCCTCATATGTAAGATAGTCTTCAATGTTATTTTCTTTGTTCAGCGAATCTCATATTAATGCATTGCATTTTTTTTCCTGGCGGGATAGTTTATTTCACTGAAATTATGCATTTAATGATCTGGAAAATAATGATTATGCTGATACAAGTAATCTTGGCATGTGTAGGTGCTGATGTAGCAGGTGGTAGAGGATTCTATTTGAAAGGCGATGGTGTGCTTCTCAATCAAGCCTTGATCAATTTTGGTCTTGCTTTTCTAATGAAAAGGGGATATATGCCTTTGCACACACCATTCTTCATTAAAAAAGATATCATGGCAAAATGCGCTCAATTAGCACAGTTTGATGAAGAACTTTACAAGGTAACATTTATTATTTTTTGAAGAAAATCTTATTTATTTGTGTCTGGGTATCCTTTATTGGAGCACCAACTGATTTTCCTATTTGTTTGAGCAGAAGCAGGAAAAGTTATCTGGTCATAGAGCATTCCCATATAAAAAGGAATGATGATGTCACTTCAATGAAGGATTGAATAAGAAAGCTAAATTTTGGAGTAATTATTTTAGGAAAGTGGGCATTCATTAAAGAATTTCATGAAAATTGAAGTAAGATATGCAAGTAGTATCTGATGGAATATTTCAACATGCTAGAACATGCAAAATTAAATTGAAAAAGGGTGTATAACAGAAGGTGATTTATGTTGACAGCATATGATGCAAGCAATGGGGCATGTCCTGGATTCAATGCGAACTTATTTAGTGCAACATTACTTGCAGTGATGAATTGTATTTATTTTATTGGTACAACTATGGGACATGAATTCCTGATATGGTAAGTTAATTAGGTTCGTGGTGTTGACTGGCTTATAGGTAACAGGGGAGGGAGATGACAAATATCTGATTGCTACTGCTGAGCAGCCACTTTGTGCATACCATTTAGGAGATTGGATCCATCCTTCACAGTTGCCAATAAGGTGGTATCTGTACTCTGTTGGCTACAAAAGAGTGATGTTTTCTATTTACTTAGATGCACCTATTGTTCTCTAGATATGCTGGATATTCGTCCTGCTTCCGTAAAGAAGCTGGTTCACATGGGCGGGATACTTTAGGGATTTTTCGTGTTCACCAATTTGAGAAAGTAGAGCAATTTTGCATTACCAGTCCGAATGGCAATGACTCATGGGTTATGCACGAAGAAATGATGAGGAACTCTGAAGAATTTTATCAAATGGTATATTGCCTTGAATCCTTTACTCTTAGTTTCATTATGCACAGAATATTCTCAGTGTATGCATTTTACTCTCAGTTTCATTCAAATGTCATGTGAAGAGCTTGCATAATGTGGTTAAATGTGCCGTTCAACCTTATTTTGGAATGATCATATTCATTGCCTAGTTTTCATTTGTATGGGCATGACATTTGGTTTGCTCAAAAAACCTGTATGGCTTGATTCAGAATTGTGCTGCAGATGTCAGCAATTATTTTTTTCTATTGTACACCTTATACTCTATCTTCTATCCCCACATTTGAGTAGTCTCTTTCTTGGCTTTACTTTGTGCATGTATGTTTGTGAATCGCTATTCTTTCACACTTGTGGATTCATAGTTTACTTTTGACTTGGGCATTCTATCTATTCTCTCTATTGCAGCTGAAAATTCCGTATCAAATAGTGTCCATTGTTTCTGGTGCATTGAATGATGCAGCTGCAAAGAAGTATGATTTGGAAGCATGGTTTCCTGCATCCAACGCTTTCAGAGAGCTTGTGTCATGTTCAAATTGTACTGATTATCAGTCAAGAAGACTAGAAATTCGTTACGGACAAAAAAAGGTAGTTCTCATCATTGAATTTTAGCTCACACATCTCCCCCTCTCTTCTGGCTCTAATGAGTGCACCTTAAGTACCTTATAATTTTTTTTTTTTAACTGATCTTTTTAATTAGTCATTATATTCAATTGTTATTTATAAAACTTACTTTGTATTTGTGGAATTGGGACCGATAAAAGTAATGAGTGGCCGATGGAAGAATGGATGAAGACCGTAAAGAGGATAATGAATTTACATTTAATTTTTTTTTTTTGACAAAAGGATTTTATAGTTATAATTATTGGAGCAAATGTGGCTATATATCACTCTAAATATGTGCCATTAGGCTATTCTTTTAAAGTTTATAGATGATGAAGATTCTAACTTAGAAATAATGTAAAGATGAAAAAGTTATTCAAGCCTGTAAGTTGAAAAAGGAGAATATATAAACTTTTATTTGATAATGATGACAGATATTAGTTTTTACTGTTAGTATTTTGAGAAAAGTATTTGAAATTATACATTTTTCACAAATGGGTGTCTCATTTTTATCATTTTTGCATATGCACCTTACGCCTTGTACCCTTTGCTCCTTACGCCTTTAACCACACTGTTACCAAATGCATCTATGTGCTAAACCGTTACTTTAACCCATTTTATCACCCATTTTTGAGATCACAAAATTATGCTAGAAGATCAATGCTATCAAATTTGACATTTTCAGGGATAAATTGAGTTTGATCGAAAAGAAAATTAGATGGACTATTAGAAACATTTGTTGTATACATACTCTGTGTAATCATCTCAGATCTGTCCTGTCTATTAGATTAGCTGCTGATGAGAGTTAGTTCAATTAATGTATACTTTTTGTTTCATTCAAATTTCTCATGTACAATAAAAAAGATTTGACCTGCATGATTTCCGTAGTTATCTTTCTGGAACCTGAAACACCATTAATGGAGCTTGTTATTTCGATCTGCTGCAGAACAATGAACAAACAAAGCAATTTGTGCACTTGTTGAATTCTACGCTCACAGCAACTGAGAGGACCATGTGTTGTATCCTAGAAAACTACCAGAGGGAAGATGGTGTCGAGGTACCCGAAGTTCTGCGAGATTATATGGGTGGAAAGACCTTCTTACCCTTCCAAACTAAGCCGGCATCAGAAGCCAAAGGAAAGAAATCCAAACCATAATCACGAGCTTGCTGCAGTGACATTGAAACTCAACCTTCTTCTGGTGGCTGTAAGGCTTTCTTTGGTTTTGTCCTCCTTTATTAGTCTTGCTTTGCTGCTATTACAGTTGGGTAAACAAACACTTATTTTTATTTACCTGAGTCATGGTTTTCCAGGATGGAATTTGCGTTCTTAATTTTGCAACATCTATTCTCGAGTCCTTGATTATTTTGTACTAAATCGAGTTGCAACAAGTATATGTTTTCTAATTTAGATTTATTTTGCAAGTTTTTTGAGGTTTACAAGCAAGCAAACTGAAAGGGGGTGAGATTCAAACCTGTGTAAACTACGAATTCACACGAATCAAGCCGATTACTACTCTCTGCCTCTTTCTTTTGCCAGTTCAAGTCTTTGCTCCCAGCAATTTGTGAACACCCTGATTGTTTGGGGTTAAAATAGCTAGAACTTCTAGTTTCTTCTTGGTCCAATTCGAAGAAACAGGCAAACGACATATCGACTTCCTCTCATTAGTAACACTATCTGACGAGGGTCGATGGGCTCAGTCGTGTGGATATTATTTGGCTTGGAGATTTAGACCCTCAGCCCCATATGGGACGGATTTTTATATGCCATACTTATGGTGATCATCTTTCTGGGGTGAAAGACGAGTGCCTGTAACCAACACACTTTAGCACCGGGGCCTAGCTTGCTTTCAAAACAATTTTTTTTTCTTAAAAGGGTTGGATGAGCATTTTTAGCGCTTTTTGTTAGTTAGAGTTTGTCTCAACCTCATATCATACAAGCAGTGGAACTAAAATGAGATAAAAGTATAATGAATTTATTGATATCAGGTATTTATAGAAAAAAAATATATTGTTGAAATTTAGGCTTATAAAAAAAATCAAATTAATACGCAACTAATCCAAAAGTCAATAAATATTTTTATGGGATTTAAATCCATTTAAGTTACATAAAAGGGCTTCCGAGAAGTGTCCTACTGTCTACTATGTCTTCAAAATGGAAGTTTTTTTTTTTTAATTTTCTTTTGTACATATGAATAATTCTACTTTAGAGTTCCAAATGATTAAGCACCCTCATCGCTACTAGGTTTGAGCACAGCTAGTTGTAATTATTTATTGAAAAATAAATAAAATTCCAATAGATTAGCACAATTGACATGACATTTTGGAGCAAAACAATTGGACTGTTAATATTAATTTATTTTTTATTGCTATATTACACTGGTGTATAATATGCTTGCTCTGGAGCCTTATTCTAGTTGATACAAGTGAAAAGATTCTACGTCCTTTAATTTAAAAAAAAAATAAAAATAAAAGAAGAGACAATGGTGTAACTAAAATAAGATGACTCGATGACATAATAATGTGGGCCCTTCAATAATTTTGCAGAAAATATTTGATATGTTTAATTCATGAATATTTGGAAAAACGTAAGCAACGAGTACTCTGGGAAATGTCAAAGAATAAAAGACTGCCTCCAACAAGAATATATTTAGCTTGACAGGAAGCCTAGAAAGCACATTGTACTCGGATTAAGAAGGAACGAACTGAATTCAAAAGTTAAGGAGTAGCTTCCAAAGAATGCCCCCAATATGCTGAGAATTTTCCAGTTATCAAAGAGTAGCCATTCTTCAGATGGGTAAGAAATATTTCAACTGAACCAAGGTTTTCTCATAGCATCCTGCTTCTTTTGCGGCATAATTACATATCTCATATGAAATTAAACCGACTGACTCGAGACTCGATTCTTCTGTTATATCATGACTGAATCCCCTACCTGTTGTGTAATGGATTAGAACACGAGGGCACTTCTCTGTTCGTCGTTGCTACAAAGCCATCATAATTGAAGCCAGAAACATTTTCCTTGGATATCTGCTGCTTCCCCGTGAAAGGACCCAAATTTTCATCTGCAAGATGTCTACCAGCTGCCAAAACTTTAGAATGCATAGTGGAAATACTCACTAAAATCAAAAGGAAATATCCAAGTTGATTTGTTGATATTAGCATGGCCTCCTCCTATATCGCTACTTCTTCTTTCTGCCTGCCCAAAAATAGAGGGAAGAAGGATGTTGAGAGGAATATATAGTTAAATCAGGAAGAATAAACAAATGCATAAATGTGGGAAGATTCGGTCAAGTTCCCGTAGTATTAAATGTCAAACCCTGAACTACTTGGTCTGCCTGGATCTTTTATCATATCAAGAAGCACTCAATATAAAAGCTTAATCTATTAAATAAGGACCTAATAATAGGTTTTATACATAGGATAAGTAGAAATGTTGTTTATGGTTTTGTGTTATGAACGTGAGATTATATTCCAATTACCTATCAAGTTATCAATTAGCAATAATAACTGCAAATCTCAAGCGCTAAAAAAAATTAAATAACTTTTCCCCTTTGGAAAAACAGAAAGTAAAACTAGCGTATCTGTACACCTAGCCGTGGCACATAAAATACATGTGGACAATGATCATTTCATGCTTAAAATCGCTGAAGGGTAAGATGTTCCAATTCAGAAACCTAGAGAAAAAATGAGGTTCGGGTTCAAAGAAGAATCGAACAAATCTTAATGACGTATCACCTAGAGCTACTCAAAGCCAATGAACGTGGAGAAAAAAAGAGAAAATCTGAGGCATTGGTCTTCTGCCATCCCACCTGCTAGTCTTGGCCAGTTATTTGACTCCCTCAAGTCTCAACCACCAACACCCAGAATTTTCTATGCATTAATATAGGCAATTGTCTCCTCAAACACCTCAATTTCAGGATCTTAGTTTACACTGCAGCTTGCATTCCTGTTTCTTTCATCTCTCTCTCCCACGAAAAAAGAGACCACCTCGGTGCAATTTTCAAGGGCTAGTACTTATTGTGTCTGTTTCTTAAAACAGATTCTGATTTGTTAATTGTTTTTCTACTTCAGAAAATGAGGTCTTTGCTCTTTGAAGAAATCAGTACTCAGGCAAAAGACATCTTTAGCATTTCAGCTGTTGGGTACCCTACGGGTTTGAAATTGAGTCTTTCTTCATTTGTCCTGTGCTTTAGGATTTTGTTGATTTCTTGAGAGTACAAATTTTTATCTGGGACTAAGTATTCTGGTCATTGCCTTAGCAAATGGCAAGCTGTATTTTACTCTTTCCGCCACTATGGGAGCCCTAGTTTGAGCAGTCAGGTGGGCGCCTACCTGAACATACATCTTTAAAATTTGTGTAAATAGGAAGAAGTCATTTATGAGACCAGCAAGATGGGTACACGAATATCTCTTAATGGCATAAGAATTTGACCAAACCACTCTGAACAGAATTTTGCTATCTGCCCTTGAAATAAGCACACTTTACCTGAAGCTTTTGAAATTTCTAGCTTCAATACCACGAAAGTAACAATTTTCATAAATTCGGTATGGATGATTTGCGATAAAATCAAGCTTAATAAACTCTTACACAATATTCTCTTTTCCTACCCAATATTCTCTTTTCCTACCCTCGATCATGGAAAAGAAGTTTAAAATAGGAATCAAGCAATGATAAACAGAGCTATAAGTATAGCTGCAGCATATTAGTAGGAAAAAATTACCTAGTCAGCCTGCTGCATATATTAGATTGAAGAAGAATAGGTACAGGATTCTTAGACAATGTGTTTATAACCTAATTGCAAATTGTTGCCTATATTCGAGCACAAACAGATACAGCAAGAAGCTGCTGTCCAACAGTGAAAAATGTAGCAAGATCCAGATCTTCAAATGCTAAAAATACCATTTGTCTCCAGCTTCTCTAACTGGAACTAGATGATTGCTTGCCAGAGTCACACATACCGGAGTTATGTTGTTCATTACTGTATTCACAAGTCAGAGTAGCTCCTGAGCAGCATTCTCATTTGGGTACCACGGGTGGAGGCCTGGTTCAAAACCAATCCACGTGTTGAGTTGAAACCTTGGGCTGCTTCTTTGGCTTTTGGTATCTATTGTTCTCATACTGAGCTTTAACAATTAGAGAGTAAAGCAGGTCTGCCTCAGCTGAAGTATCACATGGAGCACCCATAATGCTGCCAAAAAATAAGGTAGGATCAGTTAAGGTTGGAGATCATTGTGCACTGCATAATGTAGATAAAATTTGTGTCTATGTACGTATATCATTGACGCAAATATTGGCCTATATTTATTATCTAATATATTCAATACCTATATAATTGAGACCGAAACTGATACCGATATTTTCATCCATTATGCATATGTACATGGTTATCTGATATGAGATATGGTTTGGCCACAACCAGCATTTGAATTTACCTTCTTCCATAATCAACCAAAAGTTAAAATTGTTACCATGTGAGTTTATGGTTATGAGCTCATGTGGTGTAAACGGCCCCTTGAATATATTGTAAGCTCAAATTGCGTACAATGAGTCCGAAAGGTGTTTGACCCTTCCCTGAACCCAGCACTTAGTGGGAGCTTCATGCATCAGACGATCCTTTTTTTATCTTTCATAATTAACAAATTTATAGGCAGAAAGAAAAGGTGAAGAAAGACATACAATCTACAACAAGAAAATGCACGCTTAGACTAATATTTAAGAGTCATTTAGACAACTTTATCACCTATCAAGCAACTCCTCTAGAACAATTCTTTGAGATGGAGTAACATAGTGAATACAACTTCTTGGGCACTGACCCGCTGCTACCTGGACTTGATAATCTTCAACATGTCCTGCCAAATAAACGGTAATAACTTTAGGAACCAAGGTATTTGATTGCTGGTTTACATATAAGATTCAAAACCTTAAAATTATGGTCACAAACAAAAGTATAAAATTACTTGCCCCAGAAAAGAGTTCAACATTTGGCTTTAGAAAATACATTGGCCAAGTATTATCAAAGAAAATCATAGTGTGACTGCAAGAAGCAAATTTGTCAATAACAAACCTTGAGAAGTTGCACGTGCTGTTCCAAACGAAGAAAAGGTGAAGGCATGTGCTGCTTGCTTCACACATGAATATGGGCAACCTGAAAATGAGAAAGTAAAAAAGACAACTCTATAAACAGTGGAAGAAAAGACGGACTTCAATTACTCAAGATGTGTGCAACGATGCAAATGCATTTGACCTCCCTTCCTTCAAGGGGAACTAAGATCATCCTGAGAAAACAGGATTTGTCTCTTCTAATAGTCACATTGGGGTCTGGCAAAAGCCATGTCATATTTTTTCCTGCGGAAATTTATCATGATACTTCCTAACGGGAAATTTATGCATGTCCTCTCTTCCATATATCGTATATTAATCTCAAACTAATAAAGCAACATTATCCAACAATTATGTCTGAAGATAGAAAGAAGACATCTGACAACTGTAATTCTATCTAAATAAACACTTGTTTATTTGAATGTCACACCAGATGTCAATATATCTCTTTTCATGCTATACATGGGATCGAGCAAGGAAAAATAATAATATTCAAAAGAACAAATCATCACTGAAAATATAAAATTGATTTGCATAAGTACATGTATATGTTCATAAAATCTTTGAAAATTGGTCTACTAAGTTACCCAAAAAAAATATGAAAGAAAAAAATAGAAGTCGTCTAACATTGTTGAAGCCACATACAGGTTGTCTGTGGCATCATATGATGAACTCATGCAAAGCCTATCTCATATATATATATATAGAGAGAGAGAGAGAGAGTGTGTGTGAGAGAGAGAGAGAGAGAGGGATCTGCAGTTCCCCTTGGTCATAACTTGCAACCCACTAGCATCTTTGATGATAAAATTGGTTGGTTGGGGATTCCAATCCAATTGATAAAATTTAGAAGCATCTAATGTGGATATCCACATTAGATGCTTCTAATTAACAGGTGAGGGTTGAAACAACATTTTTCCTAAAAATTTTAAGAATTTTCAGCTCATATATTGTATTTTTCGCAATTCGGCAACCTGGAATTTCTTGTTCAGATTAAAGGATTACCAAGGGAAAATCATTCTTTTTAATTAAAGGAAAATCATTCTAATGTGGATATCCACATTAGATGCTTCTACTTAACAGGTGAGGGTTGAAACAACATTTTTCCTAAAAATTTTAAGAATTTTCAGCTCATATATTGTATTTTTCGCAATTCGGCAACCTGGAATTTCTTGTTCAGATTAAAGGATTACCAAGGGAAAATCATTCTTTTTAATTACTTATCAATTGTAAACACAGACTAAGAAGATCAATCCCTCAGGTGTATCAAATTCTTAGTAGGCGGAATTTTGGAACTAGGCAGTGCACATTCCAAATAGAAAGTGCTTCGTAGATCATAAGCAGTTTAAAATTGAAAGAACTTGGTGAGTGAAACTAAGTGGAGGTCCAAACTAACTTATGTTGAAGAATCAATAGATGAGTTGTGGTTAGGGGCAAAATGTTACGTAAATACAGAGCTAATTGGTTCCCCACAAAATTGCATTGAGACATAGTAGTTGGCTGGACATCTAGGGTTAAAGAATTGTTTCAGTGTGAGCTTCGGGAGCGGTACCAAATTGACCTCAAATTCTAAATACTAGACATGGTCTCTAAATAAGAGGGGTCAAAGTTTGCTAGTGAGATGATGAGATATAAACTTCATTATTGTGAGGAAAACAACCCCAATGACCAACTAAGGTCTCTAAATGACCACTTAGTGATAAAAAAAAATAGGAGTGCAAAGGCAGCCAGGAAGTTTATCTAGAAGCAATCACCCTTAAAAGAGTGCATAATAATAGCTCATTGATTGAGCGCTCTTGCGCTGAAGATGAATAGGGCTAAGTGATCTACTGAAACTATGAGAAGTAAATATACATTGGTAAGGGAGTGTTCCGCCTTAGGGGAAAGTACCGGCTCTAGATGTGGTGGATGAAACAAAAGTGAGAATGTGGACTTGAGTAATGCAAACATTTGTGAAAATCCAATGATCCGAAAACCTAAGAGTTTATCCACAAGGTTCATGCAAAGAGGATGAGTCAGGATCTAAGACAAGATTACAATGCATAATCAAAAGACAACAGGTATATATTCTTATACTACCCCCTTGCTGGTCTCAAGGGACAGAGAAAGCTAGGTTAGCTAAAAGGTGATTATTGGTTTAAGGACACAAGGTGATCCTACTTTATGTTAAAAAAGGGTAGAGAAAATATCTTGAGCCAATATTCAAGTACCAGATGCTATAGCATTAAAGTAACACATGTTATACTCCGAAAAAAGCTCAAATGACCTTCTACAAAAGGGCACCTGCACACAAAGATGACATAGGTGGGTAGGTAGAGAATACTTGAGTGTGAAAGACAACTCTTTCTATAGAACATGACAAAGCAGCACAAAGTTGAAGAATATAAATTGGTGGCCATGCAAAGAGCATCCTAATAAAGTCATTATACCATAAGAAGTTCCTGGAACACATACTAGATACACTTTGTGGGTTGCATATAAAAAAGGGGCATCAAAGTGGACAAAGCTCATGTTATTTGTGGGGTTTGGAGAAGGTTGAACTATTTTTTAGGTCTATTATATTAGTTTTATCTTATATTATATAAGAAATTTTTTTTCACGATTTAAACCCATAATAATTAGGTCACACAATAATAACATCATAGTTGCACTCATGCCAAGGCTCCCCTCCAGATTGTGTACAAATATGAATAATGTTTTTAAGTAGACTGCCTGTGTTTCTAAGGCATAGTAATTGCGTTGTCATTTGCTACAGTGCTGCTCCCTGTGGGTTCAGTTCGATATAATGTGTTGCTTGTGGTCAACCTTCCCCACGAGAGCAGGGTAAAGGTAATTATAGATTGTTATGTGCAAGTGCTATATGTTGTTGTCATTGAATTTTGCCTATATTAAGTCACAACGCTATCAGATGTAGTTTCGGTTGCATAAATATGGATTTTTGTGATTACATTTGTTAGGCGGCTCAGAGACTTTAATAACACTGATTCACCCCAGGGTAATGCCATTCAAGGGCTGAGTCGTGACAAGCCAATCTCTAAAGCTAACTTTTTGAGAACATTATCAACCAGAGTTAAACGAATGTGCAAATTGAAACAGACATTTTGCAGAAATTCATCAACCCTTTTGTAAGATTCAATAATGGAGAAGCAGTTGATACCTTTGCCAACACACAGGACCTCATTGACGAAAACATCAAATGCCTCACATTCTGGCTTGTTAAAGGGATCCAAACATTCCCTACAAACAAGTCTCCATCCATATAAGCAAGGCATGCATAACATGGCAAATCATAAGGGATTAAATGGTCAACATGGGCATGTTATCTATTGTAAGAAGACACTGGAACTGTGAAAGAACTAGAATACTCCAGAATTTTGAAAAAAAAAAAATTAACACTGAAAATATCATAGTAGAAGGTCAGGACTAGCTGCAGCTGTGGATTTGGGAAGGTAATGAAGTTAAATAGGGAGAAGCCTTTATTTCAAAAAACCCATGCAGGATGCCTACAAATAGCATGAGAATTATCATAGCTTGGCTTTCATTTTGTCCTAGATTTACTCGGATTCACATGAGTGGCAATCACTTTTCGTTGTCCTAAATAATTGTAGTTTAGAATCATTGCACGTCTTGGAACAATAATAAAATTTGCTTTATTATGACTTCTAAAATGCAGGTTTAAATTACGAAAATAGCATGGTTGCCATCTTGGGGTAAGGCTGTCTACATTTAACCTTTCACAGAGCCCACAATGTGAGAAGTCTCAGAAACTGATCACCTTTTTTATCCTTCCTAAAACACCAATGCAAACATCATGTCATGTGTAATGGAATATAAACTTCAGTTTCAACACCTCTACGATTGAAAACAATTCACACATCAAGTTTAATCATAATATAAAGAATCTTTTGTGGGACCAGGGAAGCAAACAGGGCTGCAAGGAATGTGCAAGCATTCTACGGAAAAGTATACCTCTTAGATACAACATCATAAAACTTTCGAGAATTAGAGGATGCACTTCAGAGCAATGGTAAAAATGATTGATTACAATATGGGGCTTACGGGTTCAAACCATACAAACTGTTCTTTTACTATGTTACAGGTACGGTTGTGTATGTATAATCCTCTACATATCCCACAATATAGGAGCCTTCTATATTGGACCAACCAGCTTTTATAAACTTGGAATGAATAGGCAGGGTAAAACTAATGCAAAGATTCAAAGCACCAACAGTGATTTGTTACTCAATTTACCTCTCAATTATCTCTGACCGGCTGTAGTTAGATAACATCTGCACACATTATAGACATGGTAGTCAAATTCACATATGTACATAGAGCAATTCAATAGTACAAAAAATTATTGGAATGACATCCTATTGCAACTACCTGGACGGGAAACCACAAATAAATTTACAGGAGCATTGGTTTTTGTTTAAATTCAGGATATAATTACATTAGGTAGAGATAATACAGCAAATAAATACCTCATACGCCTGAATTACACGACGAATCATTATATTTGAATCATCCTGATTCTTCCTTACATCGGGATGAAATTCCTTCACCTGTTCTAATGGCAGTAATTCATCAAACACAACTAAAAATCATGTGCGATTACAGCAACAATAATATTCATATCTAACATGAATTCAACCAAATTAGATGACCAGCAAAAAACTCCTAGAGTTAACATATACCAATGTAATTAGAGAATCTCTATCCCATAACCGATACGGAAAAGGAAGCTTTCGAAGGAAAGAGGAAAGGGCGAAAAAGTAGTACTAATTACTTTGGCTCTAAAAGCCGCTTTAAGCTCAGCAGCAGAGCAATTGGGTTCAACGCCGAGGACGGCGTACGCCGAGCTAGTGGAGGAGAGGGGATCATCTGAGAAGCTGTTTTTTCTGCAATTTACTTTAAACGAGGAAGATGAAGGGAAAAAGAGACGAAGTGGAGAATTTTCGGGAGATGGGCGAATTAGGCATGAGAATTCTTCACCGGATAAGGATTTATGAGAATTAAGAAGACGACTTCTAACTGTTTGGGAAAATGCGGAGGAGAAGGCAGCAATGCTGCTTCCTGTGCTTATGTTGCACAAGCCGTTCATCCCTCTCTCCCGCTCTGCAGCTCCACTGGAGGCAGTTTTACCGCCACATACTTTTATATAGACTGATTTCAATCAAATCATTTGGCCGATTTAATCCCATTTACTTAGAATTT
>JAODPA010123770.1:0-17720 GCA_025585075.1 Nepenthes mirabilis
GAAATATTACATATAAGAAAATAAGAATTGAGTGAAAATAAAAGTGAGTTGAATCATGTGAAACAAGCATAAGAAAAAGAAAAATTAATCATATTTTTATTTTGTCATATGACACATACCTAAAAATATATTGGATTCAGAATAAACACAATAATAAAAAGTTGAACATTATTTTTGATATGCATATAATTTTCAAAGAAGCTGCAAATTAAATCTTTTACAAATACTTGCCCAAGATTAAATCCATGATTAGTGTCTCGTTTTTTTTTCCCAAAAGGAATTTAAATCGTGCACCTTCTAGCTTCTGTTCGCTACTTATTTCCATCCTTTTATTCTAATCGCTCTTGTGAAAAGCTCTGTTGTTAAGCATCAGCTGAACTATCCCTTTTCTCCTTTGGAGTACTTGTGTTGCAGTTACGGTGATAGGGCCGGTTCTTGTCTGTGTTTGTCAATGTAACGAACCTTTCTCTTCTCCTAGTAGGAAGGTCCCAAATTTGAAGCACTAACTTGCGGGGCATCGGAACGTTGATGCAGCTATGCGGTCATTGCTTGTATGCATCGGCGTCCTGGACAAAGGCGACTTTAATTTCTGTTATGCATGCCATCTTCGACTTATTTTCCTCCAAGAAGCCTGTCTATCTCTCAAATTGAAAAATGTTTTCCTTGGAAATGGAAACAAAACATCGAGCAGATTGGAGCAGAATACACCTTACTCTACTCGAATACCTCTGGAACAATATCAAAAGTAAGGAAAATCAGGGTTGAATTGATGATTGGTTCTTTTCTTACTTCCCTGAAGGACCTCATCCGCCAGGGCAATTTGGGCGAAGCCTTTAAAATCTTTTCTCTTATTCAGCTTCATATCGCTTCTTCTTCTTGTTATGGTTTTATAGTACAACCCATTTCTTCTCTTCTGAGAGCTTGTGCTGAGCACAACTCGCTTTCACAGGGGAGACAGCTCCATGCCCAGATCATCAATTTGGGTCTTTTCCACCACCCTTTTTTGATTCCAAAGCTTGTCACTTTCTACTCGACATTCAATCTCCTTTCGGATGCGCGTGTCGTTGCTGAATGTTCACATATACTGCACCCTCTGTCTTGGAATGTGGTTATGTCTGCTTACATTGGAAATGGGCATTGCAAAGAGGCTCTGGACATTTATAAACAAATGTTGAGTTTGGGGATTAAACCTGATAATTTCACATACCCATCTGTGCTCAAGGCATGTGGAGAACAACTTGATTTAGCTTTTGGTAGAGAGGTTCATCGATCGATTAACGCTAGCAACTGCGGATGGTGTCTATTCGTACAGAACGCTCTGGTGTCTATGTACGGAAAATGTGGGGATGTTAAGACTGCACGTGAAGTTTTTGACAAATTGCCTCAGAGGGATGCTATTTCTTGGAATTCCATGGTTTCTGCTTATGCTTCACAGGGAATGTGGATGGAAGCATTTGAATTGTTCGAAAACATGCAGGAGAAGAAAATTGAATTAAATATTATAACATGGAATATCATAGCTGGTGGATGCTTGAGAACTAAAGACTATAAAGGGGCATTAGAATTGCTTTCTAGAATGAGATCCCATGGCATTCATTTGGATACTGCTTCAATGATAATTGGTTTGAGTGCATGCTCTCATATTGGAGCTATAAGATTAGGGAAAGAAATTCATGCTTCTGCTATTCGTAGTGGTCATGCTGACTTTGATAATGTAAAAAATGCGTTGATCACCATGTATTCAAGGTGTGAAGATCTTAAACATGCGTATGTATTATTTCTGCCGATTGAAGATAAGAGCATAATTACTTGGAATTCGATCATTTCTGGTTACGCCAACTGGGATAAATCTGAGGAAGCCTCTTTTTTGTTCAGAGAAATGTTGCTTTCCGGGTTTAAACCAAATTATGTGACAATTGCAAGTATTCTTCCTTTATGTGCTAGAGTGGCGAATCTCCAACATGGTGAAGAACTACACTGCTACATTACCAGGCGTGAAGAATTCAAGGACTATTTATTACTATGGAATTCTCTTGTTGATATGTATGCAAGATCAGGAAAAATTTCCAATGCCGAAAGAGTATTTGATTTGTTGAGAAACAAGGATGAGGTCACTTATACTTCCTTGATAGCTGGCTATGGGATACAAGGAGAGGGAGAAGTTGCCCTTGAACTATTTGAGGAGATGATCGGTTTGGGAATCAAACCAGATCATATAACCATGGTTGCAGTTCTATCTGCATGCAGCCATTCAGGCCTAGTGACTAAAGGACAACGATTGTTTGATAAGATGTCTAGTGTATATGGAATAACCCCCCGTTTGGAGCACTTTGCTTGCATGGCTGACCTATTCGGCCGGGCTGGACTGCTAAAGAGAGCAGAAGAGATTTTTAGACTGATGCCTTGCCAACCAAGCCCTGCGATGTGGGCCACCCTTATAGGAGCTTGCCACATCCATGGAAACACAGAACTAGGAGAATGGGCCGCTGGGAAGCTATTGGAAATGAAGCCAAAAGATCCAGGGTACTATGTGTTGATAGCTAATGTGTATGCTGCTGCTGGTTGCTGGAACAAGTTAGCGAAGGTAAGGAATACAATGAGGGATTTGGGAGTCAGGAAGGATCCTGGCTGTTCTTGGGTAGATATAGGCACAGGTTTTCAGCCATTTTCTGCGGGGGATACATCCATGGCCCTTGCTTATGAGATCTATATTTTACTGGATGGATTAACAGAGCAGATGAAGGATGATGGATACTTCATTTCAGAGGACTTTGTTATTGATGAAGAAGCTTTTGAAGATTTGAGAGCGACCGATATGAAGGATGATGGATACTTCATTTCAGAGGATTTTGTTATTGATGAAGAAGCTTTTGAAGATTTGAGGGTGACAGAAATGGGTCCTTAGCTGTAAAAAGCTTTTGAAGATTTGAGTGTGACTGAAATGGGTCCTTAGCTGTAGCGTGCAATATATGCATTGACCATTTAAGGAATTTGTTTAAGCATTGTGTATGTGCCATGCCAGGTAATTTGTCCTTATCATATGTGTGAGTGAACTCTATTTCTATTGCCTTGTAAATTGGGTCTGCTGTCTTTATTTATTTTTCCTACTTCGTCTTTCTGATATTGATACATCATTTATGTTGATAGGACACTTCCTATTATTCCAGGAATTGAAGTGTTATCTACATGAATGAAAGAGGCCTTTTCTTTACCTCTCTTATTGCGCCTCCTATCAGGTTTTTGCTTGTAATTTGGCAAACTGCAAAGGATAACGTTATACATCCAGTTTAAGGCATGTTTAGCACTTCCGTCTCACTTCCCTTCCTCATGTTTTCTTGTTGTACTACTCCTCTTTCTCTCTGTTTCTCACTGTGTACCTTAAATGAATAGGTGTGCCCAAGATCCTTTTAGGAAAAAATTGATTTTTGGAGACATTTTTGTGCTGGTAAGCCATAAAGCTGTGATACAGTTTCTGCAATATTTTAATTGTTGCTCAATTTTGATATTAGACAAATGCATTGATGGAAATATTAGCTGATATAGTATGTATTGGCCGATATGTATCATTATCAGGGCCCCTGATATTGATAATTTCTGATACCATAACAATATCACGATATATTTCCGTATTAGCTGACAGAGCTAATATATTGACTGATACTTAATATATTAACCATACAACCCTATTAGCTTATGAGTTTCAGATTTTTTTCTATCCGATATATCAGATACTGATACATATTGTTGTATATGTCTAGTACTAATATTATCACAACTGACTTCAATACTAATATTTTCATCTATGGATAGATGCCTTTATTGGCTTTGAGGTTTAGATTAGGGCTTCTTTTCTAGGAATTTTAGGCCTAACTTGAGTGATATATTTGTGATCAAGAGTGATCTCAATGATGTCATTTCTTAAAAAAGTGTGTATAGAGCTTAAGGTGATATGAATGGCAATTTTATTGAGCTACTAAAATCTTTTGTTACTTTTAACTCCCTAGAACTTTTCTATTCTTATCCTGCTTTGTGTTAAGTTTTTGATTTCCTTCTTTCTCTAGGATTGTTTTCTTACTTTTGATTTCCTAGAGATGTCAGGAAAATGAAATGAGGAAATATTTATGGATTAATATTTCTATTGCATGAAATTGTATGTATAAAAAAGTCTACTTGATTGATCTGTGTTGCATCTGGCGTAATGCAATGTTGGGACTCAATTCTGTGTATGTTTCTGTTGCTTTGATGGATAGCTGGTGTAGGGAGGAGGGTGAAAGTAGAGAGAAGAAGAATAGAGGGGTAAAGACAAGAAATTAGACTAGAGGGGTAGAGACAATAAAGGGATCAAACCAAGAGGGAGAGAGGAAGGAAAGCACAATTGCTCAATTGTAATCAATTTCTCAAATACTCATTCATTAATCAATCAATTGCCCTCCAAACAATAACCCTAGGGATTTTTATATAGAGAATCCGATGTGATAGAAAAGTAGAAACAAAATCATAATCAAATAATTGAAAAAGTGAAAAGGAAATCAAATAAAATCAAATAAATAAAAATAAAATCACAACTAATTTGGAAGGCAAATAATTGTGAATATTTGTCTTGGATGTCCGCATCAATAGCTATTATGTATTGATTTATATATTGCATTGAACAATAGTTCCTGACAAGATGATCTCCTTTAAATGCAGAGTAATGTATCTTCTGATTTTTTTGCTTAGTGAATGATTTGCTTTCAATTGACCTGAATTTCATGTTCTTGTTTTCTTATGGAGAGAATGATACACCGCTGTTTCGGTGTTACATATATAGATGAGCATTTTATTAGAATTTTTACCTAAAAAGAGATTTTGCAAAAAGTAGTGGATGGAAAGGCTGTTAAGAATTGCTCTTAAGTAATTAGTTAAAAAAACACTTTTAAGAAGCATAACTGAAAAAAGTTGATTCTCTTTTTCATAACAGATCTACTTTTGCTTAATCCATTGCTATAATGTCAGAAACGAGTGCTCCTCACTCCAAAAGACTCTCTTTTGTCTATTTCGCATCTCTGGCTAATCTATGAGTTGCTTCATTATCTTCCCTCTGAACAAAAAAGCACATAAAGGAAGTAAAAAATAATAAGAGACTTGAACAACAACAAAGTCTTATGTCCCATTAGGTAAATTTGGCTATATAAATCATTTTTTACTATTTCACTCGGTTTAATGCAATACTTTTCAATAGTACAATTAATTTTGAATCATTTTTATCATATAACTATATTTGCTTAGGTCTACCTTTTCACCTCTTTCATTCCATAACAACAATTGACTTCCATTTCCTTGCAAATGTTTCCTTAGGCCTACAATTTAAGTGTAACAAATCGTCTTAGATGCTTTTTTCTCTTCTTATTTTTTATAGGTATAATTTCTAAATGCTACCAAATATCTAAATTTCTTATCTTATAGTTTAACTTTATTTATCCATTTTAGCATTGTTATTTCTAAAATACTTAATTTTTATTCATGTTTTATTATCCAATATTCTAATCAATAAAGTATGGGCGGTCTAATAGCTATCTTATAAAATTTACTTTCAAGTTTCAGAGGTTATTTCAATCACAAATATAGTTCTCCATTTTAACCAATCTAGATTAATTTTATGTGCCATGTCATCATTTATTGTCCAATTTCTTGAGATATAGATCCAATGTAACAATATCTATTATTTCAAGAAATATATTGATCATCGATATTAATTTATTCATTATTTTATGTAGAATTACTAAAATTATATTTTGCATGGTTAATTTTACTTTTTTTTTCTTCTCCAGCCTAGTCTCCTCTCTCGTTCTCTCAAAAATCGTTCAAAAATGATTGAAATTCGCCCAAAGGACCTATTTATGGAAAACTAGCACATTTGCATCGGTCAAGCATGCATCAGGCGCTAAAGTACAAATTGTACCATAGACAAGCGTCCCCTAGGCATGCATCTGGCACCAATATTCTATTCTAAATACGCAAATATGTCGATCAAGCACATATCGAGCACGACTCGTCTACCTAAAATATGCATAAGTGCCCTTGAGGTGTTCCTCAAGCACGACCTTACTTTCAAAATACATATATGCGTGGGTCAAATGCCTGTCAAGCATCAGTCAGTCTAATTTATTTTGGTTAGAAAGTTAATTTGTCCCAAAACCTCAATTGACCTCAATAATTATATTAATTTAATTTAATTTAATTAATCATCATTAATGAATAAATTAGGATATATACCTTATAAAATACTTGTTCATATCTGAAGCCATCTTCGGATGTAGCTTTTGGGTCATGTGATTTGATCATTATATTATTATTTCAAGTCGTTTAGCAATATTTAATTTGCAAGCGTGCATCCTGGTGTCAGTTAGATTTAAGTTGGTGTAATAAAAATAAATAAATTTTCAGGATTAAGATAATCAAAAATTAAAGAATAAGTTAATTTTTATTTTTGGACCGGGTTGTGACAATTTTCATCACTTGTACTCTCTTTATTATAGTAAAACCACCTCATCTTGTAACTATGGATGTATCTCTCATCTAGAGGGTGAACCATGTAAATTTGTTGTCTCATGTGTGCTAGAATTCATATCATAATTCTATTGTTACTCACAATAGAGTCAACAACCATGACATGACTAGTTACATAAAATAACCGATTATAGTTAGAGAATGCCATCTTAACCTCGGTGCATTCAAGAAGTAGCCTTCCATTTGGAAATTAAAGCAACTACCTTGGCTTGTTTTTCTCCTGTACATTTGACAATCCTATGCCTCTTAGGCATTGATCTAGAAGCTCCACTTTATTTGGGAGAGTAGTCAGTGTTTTGCACTTAGACCTAAATGTCTCATGTGAACTTAACTCAACCACATATATGGAACAATTAAATTTGATCACTTCCAAATGCTCAGCCTCAAGATTCAAGTGACATATAACATTATCAAAAGTTTTGATATTTTAAATGTACATCAAGTTTTGGGTCATAGCTTCCCAAGGGCTTGGCAATGAACGAATCTTTGCTTAGATTTGCTTATTAGTGAGGCTGTCTTGTATCATAGTTGACATCACTCTTTAATACTACTTCATCGTATCTCCAGAAGGCATCTTATAGGAGTCAGCATTCATAGTCAATCCACAATAAGTGTAGTGGTGGATGTCCCACTAAACTTAATGTTTAAGGCATTCCACAATGCCCGAGTTGTTGGGTGCTCTTCGAACTCACCAATAGGACTGTTAATCACGTTGCTTCAAAGGCACACAACGTTCCTTCTTGATCCTTTTCTCATAGGCTTCAAGATCTTTAATTGTTCAGTATCACCTTGCTTCAACGCAATCAAAGAATTGGCTAGATTTTCCAAGACTTCTTGTTCATTTTAGACATATTGGATCTACGATGCCAGATGCCATAATTTTCTCCGTTTAATTTCTCTCCCTTATTCAAATCTGAAAGGATGTTCTTTAAAGCAATGTCCCTAAAAATAATTGCACAAACAAGATATTATTTTTCACCATGGATGAAACCATATTGGCATTAGACATGTTGATCAATATATATTAATATTGGATATAAGAAGAAAAAAGCATCTAAGAATCGTAAGCTGTCAAAAAAATATTAATCGATACATCAGCCAAATATCCAATATATCAATTGAATTTTTGAATATCGATCAATATATCGTAATATATTTGCCAATATAGCAACAATCATAATTTTTTCACAATGTTGAGAAACATTAGTATCGGGGGACTGCTCCTAATAAATATATAGCTAATGTTTTCATCCATTTTTTTCACACAATAAATTTATTTTTCTAAATTAATCCCCGTCAAAGACAAAATAATTGAAAAGTGTTGTTTTCACTAGGCTTTCTAGTAATCTCTCTTGCGATGCTGTCCAGTTATTAATTTTTTGATCTATTGTTTACAAAATATTTTATAGAAGGTAAAATAATTAAACTCATCCAAAGTCTAGCTTTTGCTTATCTAACCAACTTTCACTTTATGCTTGGTCTTCCTTTACCAAGAACCAAACTATTCTTGAGTAAGTTGTGGGGTCTTATGTGTAAGGATGCTCCTTAATTAGATAAACAACTTCTCTAGATAGAACTTCCACAGTATGCTAGTAAATAATTCCTTGCATTATTCAGAGAGTTGGTTAAATACAACACAAAACAAGAAACTTTCAAAATTGATTTATATTATAAACCAATCATACTAGTGTTGTTTAGAATAATGGATGAAATAACTCCAATTACCCCGTTGCCTTGTGATCCCTCTAATAAGCTGACCAACTTTTAGTCAAACACCTTCTTAACCTATTATTTTTGTCCAAGCAATTAAAATTGAAAAAATTTCTAACAATAATTCCATAATTTATTTTCATAAATAAATATTAAAAACCGATGGCAAGTAATACAATGCATGACAGAAATATGAGCATTTAATTTCATAATAGATAAGTAGAATTAATTGTTATTCAATGGGAATTTGAAAAACAATCATTATTTCATTTGATCAATAAATAAATAACCGATATCATATGTTACAACAGAAAATATTTACTCAACTGGCATTTAATTTTCTTAATGTCCCAGTTTGAAGTCCAACAAATGCATATTTGCTGTCTCAGAAAATGTCTAGAATGTTTAAAAAAACGTTCACTTTAAAATTCAGCAAATGATTTCATGGCTCAATGGCAAGGTGGTTCACTTCTCCTTCCAAGGATTCAGGTTCAAAACCATGTGCCAACACTTCTTTTAATATGCTGATTAATTAGCATTTGTAAAAAGAAATGCACCAGGGTAGCAATCATATAGTCCTCAATTCATTTGAAAAAAATAAAAACCACCTGACATTAATTTTTCCAAAAACAACTAAAAATGCAACATTACTGGAAAACAAGGAGTTGCCCAGTGGTAACCAAATATTTCATGCATGCACAAGGTGTGAGGATTGAGCCCTTACAGTAGCTGAACATTTTTTTTTTTCATTTTTTCCATTTCAACAAAAAAACAATCCCTTGAAAATATTATTTTGTGCACAAACATACTATAATAGAAATATCAACTTGATGTGTATCTTGGATTTGATGATACCCAACACAACTAAACTTTTCTAGGGAGAAATGCGAAGATAAGTCAAATTGGCTTTGATGCTAATGTTAGAAAAATAAACTCATGCGTAACGAAAATTAAATAGATTTCGGTATATCTCATTTTGCCAAAATTAATATATTGTCGTTTTGTTTCGTGTGTTTTCAAATGTCACTTTGTCTTTCTCGGTGGTAAAATGTTCTTCGAAAGAATCATTAGCAAATTCCACCAGGCAAATGCAAAAAAAGGGTTTTAGAGAGAAAAGTGAAATTCTTTCCTTGAAGAATTTGGGTGTTGTTTGTTTTGCAAGAGGAAGAGGAGGGTCATATGTACGGCCTCACCAATTTGTGACCTTTGGCTAACCTAACAAGCTCAATACTACAAGTCATTGAAGTGGGCAATAAACTCACATCATAATAAAGGCTCACTTTGGCACCCTTCCAACTCCAACATTTATAACGGAAAAGCCATGGATGCAAATATGAACTTTTTAAAAAAAAATTGATCTTTAATCTAAAAGCTGTTAAGCTTTACACTTAGAGACAAGCTCTAATACCAATTGTAGTCCAAAGAACGACCTAAGAGGGGTTGAATTTGGATGATACATTTTTTAGGTAAATTTTTTAATTTGTTGAATTTCAATCATAATCAGTTTATTGTTTGACTGCAGAATTAAGCAAATCGGAAAGAAACAGTAAAGTAGAGAGTAGAAATCTGGCCTAAGCTGTAAATACTTCAAATCCATTAACCTGATCTCTTCGACTTAGTGAAAATCATGCAATATAGACAAGATAAATTCTTGTACAAAGCAGCTGTGTCTGGTTGCTGTGGCTAGAATGAAGATAAGGGTATACACAAATAATGAACACAATCCTTGCCAGATATTTGTTGCATTCCAAAATACAAAGCTGGTTCACAGTCAAAAATGGAAAAACAAAAAAGCCATATGCCTCTATGCATCAGCTGAGAGATAGGATTGTTGTGTATTTAAAGAATTTGCTAGATTTTACATAATTAGGATGATACACAACATTTTAAAACTACACTCCAAATTTGAGAGCTTCCAAAAGTTTGAGGTGCTAGCTTCAGAATTCAATTTCAGCCACCAGCCTCCCTATTTTTTCTCCTCCATCCGTGTGATTAGTTTGTATGAAGAGACTTAGTGTTTTGCATAAATAACAACAATAACATTGTAGCTTTGTTCCTGCCAATATAGTTGGCTATTTAAAATTTAAATGAAGTTCAATTGCCTTATAATAAAGCTTCCAAACATCTCCATATTTAAATGAAACTTTCCAAGAGATAAAGCCTAAGCAATTGAATTTTTCTGTTTCTTTAAAACATCAGATATTATTCAAATCCCTTTCAATTTGATTGAGTAAACATTTCAAATACAAAGGAGGGAAAGCAAAAATGGAAGCAGCATGGTGGGGGCTGTCTGCCATGATTAAACGGACCAAGGAGTTTCTTTTGATCCAAGTGTTACTTAAAATGTGCTATGTTTGGGCCAAGTGTTCAATAAGCAAAAAGTATAAACGTCATGATCCAATCTTACATAAAACAACTAATTGAGCCATGCATTATTTAAGAAAGATGAAAGCATTATGAGTCCAATTAAAATTTGGTTTGTTATCATCAAAACAATGGTTGAACGGTTGGGTTTAACTGCAATTATTGTCTAGGCAAAGAAATTCATATGATTTTTAGTAGAAAGGCAGCTGTGTTTGCTGGAAAATCCAGATGTTAGAATGCTGTGACTGAAGCTTGCTGCTTGTATGACTGCACACTAAAGAAGGTAGGAATATGAAGCTCAATATGCAATTGAATACAATCTTCTCATCTTCTGTATTCCTCCTTTTTTCTTATTTTCCCACGGTGAATCCAATTATTTCTTTTTCCCGTTTTATCTGTTTTTAATTGTTCTTAGTTTCAAGGCACTCTAGTAGATCCCAAGTTAAAATAAGATAGCTGTAATCTGGCAAGGCATGGAGGAATCATTTGTCACTATTTGCTGGAATGAATTTAGTGAACTACAAATGGAAGATTCTATATGTAATATGATGTAACAGCATATTTCCTTGAACGAAGAGGCCTGGGTGGTTTGAACTTCGTATCACATATATACAATGACAAAACTTGAAAGGTGAATTAAAAGATCAGCTGAGCAGGCTTAATACTCTTGTTTGTGAAATCCCACGCCTCTTTTTAGTTAGATTTAAGGTGATTCACCTAATACCTGTGGTTTTTCTGGGGAAAAGAAAAGGTTGTACTTTCTTAATGTTCCAATACACTGCTGTGTGCAACTTGACTGTTGCAGAATGGTAGCCACTTAATCTCATGCTGCAGCTTTGAATAATCTGTTCCTTGATTATCTTCTGCATATGTTTGCGCTTTGGAAGTATGTCTTTGTCTAACATATTGCCTCTGCCATTGATGGTAAGCTGCCCTAGTTAAATTCCCTCCTTGAGGGCTTTTTTCATCCATTTGAAAGGGGAAAATGAATTTTTTTTTCTGAAGTAGGTATTTTATTGATGCAGAGATACCACTTACAACATCCAAGGGAGGCTGAGGAGGTCATTTTCAGAATATGGAGATGCTACCTGAGGTACTCTTGTGCTTTTTTTTCAGGATATATTTTGTGATTACATCAATAGAATGAGCTGTCAGTGAATAAAGATATTCTAATCTTATCACAGTATTTAGTTAGGATTAGATCTTATAGATTGGATATTTGAAATTAAAGTTTTAAATTTGTTGTTATGTAGTTTAGCCTGCATTAAGGATTCTAGGTTTTCATTGTATGGAATGAATTTACAGATTCAGTGCAATTCATCCAGCACAATTGGCAAGGTATCATAGTCTTTAGTCTTCTCCGCACACAAGTTTGATTCCAGAGAGGGGAGTGTGCTTCGCTGCCCATTAGAAGGAAGGTCGATATCTTTCTTTATCTTATGGTTGTCCGTGTCATAGCCATCAAGCTGGATCCTGCTGCAACTACCATCTGTGAATATAATATAAGGTTGCATTTCCTGACGTGAATTTTCAGTTGCTGCCGAATTTCGATTCTTGCAAACTTTGGTTCTTGCAAGACTTTGGCTCCGATGGATTTTCAAATATTTGCATTTGGTTTCTTTTAAGCAATTTTATGGTATGGTGTCAGAGAATAGAGATACTCTAATCTTATCGCAGATTTTGTTAGAATTAGTTTTCAGATATAAGATATTTGATATTTAAATATTAAAAGTTCAGCTGATATAAAGGGTGGTTTTCATTCTCTGTGATGAATTTATGGATTCAACTCAATCCATTCAGAAAAATTAAGATGAACCATCTTTGTCTCCCTAGCTTAGGAGTGGATGAAACATTTGTAATCAAAATTTTGCATCTTAATAATGGACCAGTTCTGCTGGAACATTGATGGCCTGCATCTGCATTTATTGGTGTCTTTTCCATATACTTTGCTTTTGTTTTCCAGCATTGAATTACTTTTAGGTGTCTGATGGGGACATTTTATTTCATTTCTGCTTGTTTTGCCTGGGGTAATTTGTTTGTTTTTTGTTGCCATTGCTGAACATGCATTCCTCACTCATAACTGGTGGTTTCTCATTGTACTAGGAGTATGAGTTATGAAATGAGTAGTGGCATTTGGTTAGTTGTTAGGGGGTGGAGCCAACAGATTCACTGCTTATCTGATTCATGGGAGGCTGAAATGAGTTCTGGAAGTTTCACTGATAATGATATTTCTTTTAAAATTTTTCTTACCTAAAGTGTTTAATAGTAAAACTCCCTATCATGTTTGCTCATTTTTCTTTTCCAAATGAGTTTGTTTTTTGACATTTTTGAAAATACTGAGAGTGTAAAAGCGTCCAGAAATCAGAATTACTACTGTATTGTAAATTGTTATTTTGTCTGTTGACTGCTTTTGATTTGCTTGTTTAAGTTAAGATATGGTGATCCCTTGTGCAAACTTTCTGTTTATAACAATATGTATCTGGAAACAATTCTGAAAAAAATGTTGACAATGCACTTTTCCATCAATTTTTTATTTTGATCTCTGAGGTGGTTGACCTGCTTCATTAAACAGTTTCAATTTTAAGTGTTAAACACCTTCTTAATTCAACATTTTTCTCTAACCTTAATATTATCTCGGTAATGAAGTTTCTGAAAATTCAATTGCATGTTGAAATGTGCGACAAAGGGATGAATTTTTTGAATTGATTGGATCTGTTCCTAAATCTGAATGGATTAGATCATACTCACATTTATAGGACTGAAATGTTTTTCAATACTCAATATCTAGAAAATCTTGAAAGAACTTCAAAATAATCTAAACAGATCTAAGAAACTAATATGTCATAACAATGTGTAACAGTATTTGGTCAATTTACGGAATAAAATATTGACCATATATAAAATATATGCCATTATAAATCAATATCGGAGCCCCTATTGATATTTTTCGATACTGCAACAGAACCACAATAGGTTGTTGTATCTGTGTTATATCACAATATATTAGCGGATATTTAAAATATTAGCTAAAATACCCAATATTTTGATATTGGGTATTTTAGCTGATATTGGGCCCATATTTTCTTATTAGGCTCCGATTGACTTAAAAAACTTGTGGCTGTAAGTTTGATACCAATATCTATGCTCTAATATAGCTGATATGATATAGTCGCTACCAATACATTACCGATATAAATGTATACCTGTGTGTGCAGTTGTGCACAAACATGCACATATACCCAACCCTAATTGAGAGGGCTTTCTGAATTCTAATGTGCAGCTGGCTACTCCCCCTCTCTATCTCCCCCCACCCCCCTCTCTGCCTCTCTCCCTGTTCTCTTTTCCTTTGCTTTATGCACCTTGTTATCAATGGCCTTTAGTTGAACTTCCTTGCACCTGTATTTAAGGTGTGTTTGACGATAGGTTGAATATGGCATCTCTTTACTGCTTACAATCTTGTGTTGCTGCATCTTATGGGTTACCATTCATAAACTGCGATTAGCATATGTATCTTCCTGTCGGGAGCATGAAACGGCAGTTCAACCTTAAGCTGGTTTGTTATATTTAAATCAACTAGCAGTATGGCATAACAGAGACACATCTTGTACCTGTCCATTGGTATGTGCAAATAGGTTTTCCTATCATGCTTCCTGGCTTAATGCAGCCTTAATCTGAAAATGAAGTGGCAATTTGTTTGTGTAATTCAATAGCTCAAAAATAGTTGAAATTTGATTAACTCAGTGAATTAATTTTAATATGCAGCAAATTGTTGACAATAAAAAAGAGACAAAAAGTGAAAGTGAGGAATGAATAGTCAGGGAAAAAAAAGTATCTCCCTCATTACTTGCTTCAAAATGCGAAGTCTTCTGTCCCAACCTTCCACAGCCTAAAGCAAGGCTGATGGATTATACATAGTAGTCTTGATAACTAAGTACTTCATCCTAAGACGGGCTGGCAACGAAAAGGCACTCATTACCATAGTGCAAAATGTCAGCCACAACCTAGCATTTCAGCCAATAAGTGTTGGTTTTGGAAGGAAGTTCCATCATTAAGATATGCCTATGACACTGTTACCACTGCAACCATCACGCCATGACACTGATTTGAAATAGTGATTCATTGTCATTGGTAAAGAAGTTCAAAAGCTCTAGTTGGACTAAGAATCATACCAACTGCATGTTTGCCTCATCTATTCAATCTTCAGCCCGTGAGGTGTTTGTCCACAATTGTTAAGCCAATCCTTGATTCCGAAATGCAAGGGCTTCCATCTATCATATTATACTCATACAACCTACTGCCAAACTGAAGAACGTAGAAATTTCTGTTGTGGAGATGTAATTTAGTCCCTCAAGTAAAGGAACCCCATTATTTCTTATTCCACTTCTTCGTGTTTCTACATTTCACTTCCTCTCCAGCAAACAAAGGATTTAATTTTTTTGATAAATAGGATATGTTTTTCTGTCTTCCACAATTAGTTTGTTACATTTTGTTGCAGATCCATGAAGGAAAACTTGAACTCACTGCCTGAGATTGTGCTCTCTAATAGCTGAGTCAATTGTTTGATTGTCATTGCATTTGCCCAGACTTAGCTCTTATTAACTCTGAGGGGATTTATTAATCATATTCCCAGCACCCGTGGTCTCATCTTCTGATTTTTATTCATCAACAATCAATGATCTTTCTGATTTTCAGAGATCTGTGAGGACACTACACCCTATCTTTATCGTGGCTGTAAAAAGCCCACAAACCAAAAATCATTAACCATTAGGTGAATGCCCAAAAATAATTTTATACTGTATCACATCCCCTCATGTGAATGTCCTTCTGGGCTTAAAGCGTAGATTTAGTACAAGTCTACTACATAGCGTGTGATGAGAAATAATTATAAACAAATTTAGATTTAAATAATCGAACTCAAGACCAATTGATCAACAAATCTTTGATACCATGTCAAGAAATCAGTAGACAAAAGCTTAAGGTATTAAGCGAAGGACTAAGAATGTTTTATTGCCATCTTGTGTTTAATTATCTTTAACATTAAATCTGACACTAATTGTTGATGCATGATGCCTCTCACATGAACGGCTGAAGTAAATGACACATGCACAATCAGATACAATTTGATGAGTGTTGCTTATGTTGGAATCCTGTCTGGCTTGTCGTAGGGAGAATAAAAAAGAGGATCAATGTGTAGTTTTGGAGCAACTAAGGTATCTTCTCCTGCCATTTGAACTAGTAGGCCACTTGTGGCTGTAATTATTGGGTTTTAAATCACTCCTTTGTAAATCTCACACCCATTTAATATATTTTCTAATGGTACGCCCGATGCCACATAAGTCTTGGTTTGATCGGAAGAAATTATCAAGTAAGGTATGACAGTCGCTTGATTCAAGTATATGTGTTGTTTGTCCAAAATAGAGATGCCCAATGTGTACCTGAAAGGCACATGTGTATATTTTGTCTAAATTGTCCGACACATGATGTGCATCGGAGGGGCACTTGTGTGCCTTTGTATAGTAGGCTCGCGCCTGATAGGTGCTGATGCATTGTTCTTGATATTCATTCGTCCTAATGTAATTTTAGGGTATTCATTGCAGTTCTTTTGAATTGTTGAGTGCTGGTATTGTGAGAAAAAGAATAGAATGAAAGTGAAAAGAGAGAAGAGAAAGATTTACTTATCTATTTGAGTCCCATTTTATATTTTATTTTCTACTGACCCTACACATGTTCTTATTTGTTATAAATGACATTTTATTGGTCATTTTTCTTCTCTTTCATCTTGTATTCTCTATTACTCGGGTTTATAATTATAAGGTGTTGTATTTTTGTGCTTGTTGGTGGTTTTTATAATCAAAATTCACCATTTAATGGATATTCTTCAAACTTATAGGCCCATGATTTTTCTCATCATTTCTAACAGGGTTTGTCACATAAAATTTTATATATTATCACTTGTAATTATTATTGTTCATTGTGCATTATCAATTTATCTCTTCATGGGTTCAAACAAAGGGGTTCGGAACCTGACAGTCATGACGTCTTAGTTGATAGTTCCAGTAACTAAAGAAGAGCATGTGTGGTGACCTGTATCTTACTTTCTGTAGTTGCAATGTATCTTTCAATTGCAGAGTGGTTATATGTTTCAAATTGCTGGAGTCATTTTCATCAATGCTAAAGAAGAGAGGAGTGAAAGAGATCTGAATTCTGTTCTTATGTCTGATCTTTCTTGGTATATGTAACTAGGTAAGCAATTGGGAATCGGGATACATATTAATTTTCCTACTTTAGCAAAATGAATTGCCACTGATTCTTTCTACGAAACACAAAAAAATGTGTCATGGAGGTCCAGCAAGTCATAATTGATATTTGCATGACCAATCCAATTAGACTCAGACATCCATTCTGTTGCAGCATATCCCCCTTAGCCATTGTTTTCTGTGAATCATTGTTCTCTAAGAAAAATGGACACTTTAGGGTGCCGTGTTGACAACACGTATTGGACACAAACACTTTCCGCTACTTATCAGACACTCCAACACTTCCTTATTTTGTGTTATTCTGACATGCTAGGAACATGATAAGGACATTTTAACACATTTGAGCTAATTTTTTAACCTTTAAAACAAGAAAAATTGGCATTTGCTGAAAACTAAAGTATTAAGATTCATAATTAGCAAAAAAAAAAAAATCAAAACATAAAGCTGAGATGAGATAATTTAACAACATAGGTGATTGTTTATCAATCAAGAGACAAACAGAAGTTCATGATAGAAAAGAAGGGATAGATAGTGAGTAGAGAATGGGGTTGGATAGTGATAGAATTTCAGTGCTTGCTTAGCCTTGTTTTTGTTTTCTTATGATAAAATTGTTTCCCCTTTGTGTTCCAAATAGAGTCCCTGGTTCTACTTTCTTTTCTCTTTTGCTGTGAAATTTTTTTGTATACCCTAGCACGTAGGATATCGAATAGTATTTTTCTATATCCTAACTTTTTCTTGAATTGTCATCTGAATATGTTCCTGCATTTTCTTGTTTTTTCCCCAATCTCTCTTTCTTTCTCTGACTAGAAATGTAGTTTTAAGCCTTATCTTCTGCCTTCT
>JAODPA010123781.1:0-17725 GCA_025585075.1 Nepenthes mirabilis
TATATATGTTGCGTCTGGGTCCGATCGCCGTACGAAGCTGACGCGTGATGACGTCAAGTGGACGGAACCAGTCACAACACAAGAGAAAGTAAGTTGCGGGCAAATGAGAGTTACGAAAGAGAGAGAGAGAGAAGACACCCCAGTTTTTACGTGGAAAACCCTCCTTTAAAATGAGGAAAAAACCACGAGGCAAGAAGCCTGAAAAGGATCTTTACTATTTGGTCGCTGTTGTGCACAAGATTCAAAGTACAGAGAATTACTTTGTTCTTTCTTTTTGCTCTTTCACTTGCCAGAGACAGAATCCTTTACTCGTGTGCCTTAAGTGGATATTTATAAGGGCCTAGGTAGCCGTTGAAAATGTTCACACGGCTTCTGACGCCTACTGGGAGGCTGGCCACCTACTCCGCTGACATGGCCATACTGTGTCAGGCACGTTAGCGTGTTTGGTGAGTTAGAAACTGACGCTGCCATTGGCCATGCTGTGACAGGAATGTCAGCTTTGAGGTGACAAGGCATGTTCTGGGGATTGTTGCTGACTGCGCCGGCGTGTAGCGGGATTTACGCACTCCTTGGTAACTATGAAGTGGCTGAGTTGGCATTCTTGGATGCTAGAGGAAGTCCTCGTCTTTCACTGGCTTATTTTGGAGTTTGACTGAGTCCGCGTACTATTAATCCTCACGTGTGTTCTCGGACAGTCGTAAGAAAGTTCTCGGTCATTCCGCATTGCATGAGGTCTCGGACATATGATAGCTTAGGCTTCTCGGGTCAAAGTGCTCGTCCGATTTCCGTACTCCTTTTAGGATCCCAGGGTGATGGAACCCAACACTAGCCCCCCATGCCAAAGGATTCGAAGTCCTCGACCGTTTGGCATGTCTTTTCAACACCACCGTTCTTCAAGATGGGATTGCCTGTGGGAGTATGTCTGCTTGCGTGCTGATCGTCCGAGGAGTGATGACGCTTCTAAATGCGGGCTTCGTTTTAAGCGTGGTCCGAGACAATTAATGTTCTCGGAATTGCAGCTAACCAAAGACCTGATTCCGTTGTGTCCGGGAGTTTTTCTTTGTCCGAGAACACGTGGCGTTGCCGTTTTGGCCCTGCAGAGTATTAAATGCGGGATTGACGCGTTGTCAGACGTCTCGGGAACGCAGGGCGTCATGTTCTAGGAACCAACGGCCGTGCGACGCGTGGCCAGGGTAATGATGGCGCCTTTTAAATTTTCAAATCTGTAAATCGGTTTTCTTTTCTCACAAAATCATTTCTGCTCCTCTGCGTTTCGTCTTCCTCCTTCCTTCGACGCTTCCCTTTGTATTTTCCTAAGTTCCCGTTTTTTACTTCCCATGGCTCCTGGTGTGACTGATATTGCTTCATCGTCGTCGCCGGAGAAGTTGGATGAGATCCAGCAGCGGTACGCTATCCCTTGCTCCATGACGATGATGGTTCCAGGGCCTACTGAGAGGGCACGAAATCCTCCAGATAGCTTCATCACCGTTTATGAGGTCCACCTTAAGAGTGGGCTTCGATTCTCGGTTCCAGAGGAGTTTCTCAAGATCATGGCAGCGCTTGAGGTGCCCTTCGCGAGGCTTCAACCGAACGCTATTAGGTATTTGGTCTCTCTGTGCGTTTTTCTTCGATGTCATGGAAGGCGTTTAAACGCACAAGTGGTCAAGATTATATTTAGATTCACGCATAATCTTGACTGGGTTACCATGACCCCCCGCCCAGAATTTTTGATTATGTTCGTGGGAATCCAAATTCCACCAAAAGGTGAAAAGATAAGTTTTTCTTTCTGGGCGTCCCAGAGGATTGGCGCATTCCCAACGGATGGGGGAATGTGGCCAATCATTATTGTTCTGATCCCTCAAGGGAAGAGAGGGAGGCCGTCCAAGGACTCTTAGAGCTGGTAACGGCCAACTTGGGGAGCTTCCACGAGAATAAGTGAAATGTTTGGTTGTCATCTGAAAATTTTACTAAGGCTGAATGGGTACTTTCTCCTGGCGGCCCCGTTGCTTCTTTGTCCTCTAGGAAGAAAGGGAAAAGGCTAAAGAAAAAAGCCAGGCCTTTGAGAATTAAGGTCAAACCTTCAAGGATAAGCCGTCCGGGCGAGAGCTCTAAGCCCCCGGCCGAGGGCTCTAGGCCCTCGGTGACCATTGTTGAGCCGTCCTCGTCCGATAATAATGACAACCAACCTATTGCTCCCTTGTTCAAAAGGTCGAGGACTCAAGCTGCTCCTTCCAGCCCTGTCTCTCGGATCATTAGAGATATCGTGGAGATCCCTGATGTCCAATTTCTCAGTGATGTGCCAATGCCTGACGTTCCTGCTGAGTTTACTGGCGAGGTCTCGGGCTGGACTGATGATTCAGCTGAGGACATCAATGCAGAGAACGCTCGGGCTGAGGGAGAAGTAGGTGTGGTGCTAACTTCAATTGCTGAGGAGGCTGAAGTGGGAACAGTTGTTGAGCCGTCCCCAGAGGTGCCTGCTGAGCTCCCGGCCGCCGTAGTCCAAGCTGATCAGGGCGAGGCCCATGATGAAGAAACTGAGGGCGCTCAAGATTTCTGCGTTGTTGGGGAGGAGACTGCGGCGTCGTTTATTGATGTTGAGTCCTTGGGCACCGCTCCTCATGCTGGCGTTCCTTCATCTGAGGCAGAGGTTGAGGTTTCTGTGGCGCCTGCCTGTGAGGCCCAAGCACCCGAGACCAGTGGGGAGGCCATTGTAAGCGGCGACTTCCTCGTTTCCCAGGTACTCTCATTTTTCTCTGAGTGTCCCGGCCTTCTGCTTTTTCCTTCCCTGTTCTAATGGTCTTTGCCCTTTGATGCAGCTCCAAGATGTGGCTGGTAAGATCAACGTAATAATCGGAGGGGTTGCCCAGGGCTTCTCCCAAATGGAGGCCCTGAAAACTGCCAGTGAGGCGGCGAAAAGGGCTGAGATGGAGCTAGCTGACGCGAGAAGAAAGATAGCCTCCTTGGAGGACACCGTGAGGTTTCAGCAGGCCCAGTAGTTGGTGCTTCAAGACAGGCTGTATCGTCTGGAGGAGAGGTTGAGGGCGTCCATATCACCTGCGGAGCTTGGGCCTGTATTGGAGAGCAAATACTGGGACGGCGTCCATATGTGTCGTCGAGTATTGCGTCTGATTAATCCGCGGTTCCCCACTGTTTTACTTGATCCTCGAAACGCCAATGCCTTAACTGTGGAGGATTTATACGGGATTGCCGGGAGGCCTTTTCCCAGCTCCTCTCAGCCAGGGCCGCCTCGCGACCCACTTTCTCCAGGGCCTTCTGGACCTTCTGACTCGGCGGGGACATCAGGGTTTCAGGAACTCCAGCTTCAGGAGACTCCCCAACAGGCAGAATTTTCGAGAAGCCAGCCCCCAGCTCCTTAGATTTTTAGATATTTTTTTTTATTTGTACATGTATTCTTTGATGGCATAAGACATAAATTTTTGACAACGTCTGGCTGTGCGTCCCTCATGCTTTCGTTAAGCCTTGTCCTCTAGCGGTGCTTGGATAAAACCAAGTCTTCGAATTCGACCTCTCAGGCCGCTCGGACGAAACCGAGTTTCTTTGAATTCGACCTCTTGGGCCGCTCGGACGGAACCGAGTTTCTTTGAATTCGACCTCTTGGGCCGCTCGGACGGAACCGAGTTTCTTTGAATTCGACCTCTTGGGCCGCTCGGACGGAACCGAGTTTCTTTGAATTCGACCTCTTGGGCCGCTCGGACGGAACCGAGTTTCTTTGATTTCGACCTCTTGGGCCGCTCGGACGGAACCGAGTTTCTTTGAATTTTTAAATTGCTTTAATTTGAAATATATAAAATTTCTAGATTTTTATGACACACTTGCAACCTTTTTTCTAACTTCATTTACAGCCTTCTTCACAAGTGATAGTGCCCTTTTGTAGTTTAAAGTCGTTGCGTCTGGGCGCTTCTGGGCTGCTTTGGCTCTTACTGATAATATTTCTTGAGGTGCGCGGCATTCCATGTTCGGGGGATCAGCTTACCCTCCTCGCTACGTAGCTTGTATGCCCCGTTCCGAAGGATGGCCAAGACCAGGAAGGGTCCCTCCCAATTCGGAGAAAGTTTGTTCCGGTCGACATTCTTTCCAGTTGCCTCAATGCTCCTTAACACCAAGTCTGCAACCTCAAATTGCTGCGTCCTTACCTTTCTGTTGTAGTAACGGGCCACCCGCTGTTGATATGTTGCTATGCTAAGTCGCGCTCGGTCGCGGGCCTCCTCAAGCAAGTCAAGGTGTTCTCGGAGCCTTTGGCCATTGAGGTCTGGGTCAAAGTGTTCTACTCGAAGACTTGGGAGGCCCACTTCTATTGGTATGACCACTTCTACCCCGTAACAGAGGCTAAAGGGTGTCTCCTTTGTTGATTCCCTCGGAGTAGTCCTATAAGACCAGAGGATAGAGGGCAACTCATTCGCCAGGAGCCCCCAGAGTCTATCAGTTTGGTCTTAAGTCCGTGCAGGATAGTTCGATTCGTGACTTCCACCTGGCCGTTGGCCTGAGGGTAGGCGACGGATGTATGGACTAGGTTGATTCTGAGGCGAGCGCAGTACCTAGAAAACCGTTTTCCGGTGAACTGCGTTCCGTTGTCGGTTATGATGCATTTAGGGACCCCAAACCTGCAGACGATGCACTGCCGAAGGAACTCAGTCGCGTTCTGCTCCGTTATTCGTGCGAGGGTGGTTGCCTCCACCCACTTAGTGAAGTAGTCGATCCCGACAATGAGGAACTTCCTTTGAGCGGCTGCGACGGGGAGTGGTCCGAGGATATCAAGCCCCCACTGTGCAAAAGGCCACGGAGACTGCAATGCCCGGAGTTCCGTGTGTGGCTGGCGGCTCAAATTGCTGTGGACTTGGCAATTCTCGCACTTGCGTACGAAGTCCATGGCGTCATACTTCATTGTAGGCCAATAATACCCTTGCCTCATTATTTTGAACGTCAGGTTTTTACCTCCAATATGGGACCCACAGATTCCAAGGTGCACCTCCTGGAGGGCGTATTCTGCCTCCTCGGGGGTAAGGCACCTCAAATAAGGGGCCGAAAACCCCCGGCGATATAAACGGCCGTCCACTATGGCGTACCACCCCGCAGTCTTCTTTATCCTCTTGGCTTCAGCAGGGTCCTCGGGTAGAGTTCCGTCCGTGAGGTATCTCAAGTATGCGGTCATCCAGGTATCACCGTTCGACACCTGCATAACCTTGGTCTCGGGCTCCTCTATCGTGGGTCGTTCCAGTGTTTCTCTCATTCCTCGGGCGTACTGCTCTGGGTCCCCGCACGCTGCTGCCTTCGCCAATGCGTCCGCCTTTTCGTTCTCTGTCCTTGGAATGTGCACGAATTCTACCCGCTCAAAATCTGAGGTCATCCCTTTTACCCTCATAAGATATTTGGAGAGCTGAGGGTTGTTTACTTCAAAGTTCTCGAGGACCTGGTTGATGACCAACTCGGAATCACTGTAAACCACCAAGTCTCTGGCCGAGCATTCCTTTGCCAATCGAAGTCCTGTAATCAAGGCCTCGTATTCCGCGACATTATTGGTGGCTGGGAACCCCAAGGTTACCGAGTACTTAATTTCTGACCCCACGGGAGTCCGCAGCACGACACCTGCCCCGCAACCATCCTTCATGGCGGAGCCGTCCACGTGGAGCGTCCATGCTGGCGGTGATCCTGTTTTGCCCGTTCCAGTGCTCTCGGCATCATCGCTGTCAAGCGCAGTTGCTTCTACGACAAAATCCGCAAGGGCCTGGCCCTTCATGGCCGGCCTTGGCCTGAATTCGATGTCGAATTCGCCTAGTTCGATGGCCCACTTTATCAGTCGCCCTGAGACCTCGGGCCTCTGGAGGACAGTTCTCAGCGGTTGGTCAGTCAGGATTACAATTTTATGAGCTTGGAAGTAGGGCCTTAGCTTCCTGGCAGAGTACACCAGTGCCAGAGCGATCTTCTCCGTGTGCGGATATCGGGTCTCTGAGTCTGTCAGGATCTTGCCGACGTAGTATACTGGCTGCTGATTCCCTTGGTGTTCTCTCACCAAGACGGAGCTCAGGGCCTGGTCGATCACTGACAGGTACAAATAGAGCTCCTCTCCTGGTTGAGGAGAAGCCAGGAGTGGAGGGTTAGCAAGATATGCCTTGAGGCCCTGAAGTGCCTCCTCGCAATCGTCGCTCCAGCGAAAGCCTTGGGTCTTAGGCCCTCTGAGTGCCCTGAAGAAAGGCAAATGCCTCTCGGCTGATTTGGCCAGAAAGCGGGATAGGGCGGCCACCCGCCCCGTGAGCCTCTGGACATCTTTTACAGTCCGGGGAGATTGCATGTTCAGAATCGCCTGGATCTTCTCGGGGTTCGCCTCGATCCCGCGCTGTGACACTATATAGCCGAGGAACTTCCCGGACGTCACCCCAAATGTGCATTTGCTGGGGTTCAGCTTCATTCCGTGGGCCCTTAACACTCGGAAGGTTTCCGCCAAATCCTCGATGTGGCTTCTACTGATGGTGCTTTTCACGAGCAAGTCGTCTACGTAGACTTCCACGTTTCTGCCGATCTGGTCCTTGAACATTTTGTTGACCAGTCGTTGGTACGTTGCCCCCGCGTTCTTGAGACCGAAGGGCATCACTTTGTAACAGTACGTCCCTTGGTCAGTCATGAAGGATGTATGCTCTTCGTCCTCGGGACACATTTTTATCTGATTGTACCCCGAGTAAGCGTCCATAAAGCTGAGCAGCTCATGGCCGGACGTCGAGTCCACCAACTGGTCGATCCTGGGGAGGGGAAAGCTGTCCTTCGGACAGGCCTTGTTGAGGTCTGTGAAGTCGACGCACATCCTCCACTTTCCACTGCTTTTCTTCACCATGACCACGTTGGCGAGCCAGTCCGGGTATTGTACCTCCCGGATGAATCCTGCGTCCAGGAGCTTCTTCACTTCCTCCCGGATGGCCACCAGCTTTTCTGTTGAGTAATTCCTTCGCTTCTGCCTGATAGGCTTGTGGTGTGGATCCACGCCAAGCCTATGCACTATTGTCTCGGGAGAGATGCCCGGCATGTCCGCGGGGGACCAAGCAAACACGTCTGAGTTCTCCTTTAGAAATTTCGTGAGTTGATCTCGGACGGACTCTTCGAGAGAGCTCCCTATCTGGACGCATTTCTCAGGGTCCTCGGGGTCCAAAGGAATTCGCAGGGTAGGTTCACCAGGTTGCGCCTGTTGCAGAGTTGCCTCGTCTCTGAGGTCGAGGTCTTCCATTGGCCTGGGAAGGGGAGTTTGCGTGACCTGCGACAGGTAGCACATTCTCCCAGTGGCCTGTTCGCCGAGGACTTCCCCTATACCGTACGGAGTTGGAAATTTCATTTTTAAATGCGGGATGGAAGTCACCGCTTCAAAGGTAGCAAGGCACGGGCGTCCGAGAATTGCATTGTACACGGACGGGAGGTCGACCACAAGAAACGTGAGGACCTTTGAAGCCGTCCTCGGGTACGTCCCGAGCGTGACTTCCAGCTGTATGATACCCTGGACTCAGACTGGCTCATTGTCAAGCCCATACAGTGGCCCCTCTGGGGCTTTCATTTGATATTTCTTTAATCCTAACTTGAGGTAGGCATGAGGTAAAGCAAATTTCTGGAACTTCCATTATCAATAAAGACTCGTTTCATGCGGTAGTCATTCGCTCCGTCTGAAACGAGTGCCGTTACAACCAAAGGATCACAATGAGGGGAAGTTACATGGGTCATATCCTCTTTGCCAAAGCATATAACATCATCCCCAGTGCTCGTCCTCGGCCTTTTGGAGGCGCTGGGCCCTAGGCCGCTCTCCCCAGCCGGCCGGGTTGACACCATGTTCACAACCCCTACTGCCACTCGGTTCCTCGGGGGTTCAACTTCAGGCTCGACTGCTGTTCGGAGGATTGTCCGGGTCTTTGCAGGAAATGGTTGAGGTGCCCCCTCTTTATCAGTTCTTCAATCTCCCACTGCAATGACTTGCAGTCTTCAGTAGCATGACCTCCGCAGCGGTGGAAGTCGCAGTATTTTGTCTGATCACCTCCACCTGGGTTCCTTAGTGGCTTGGGCCACCTCACGAACTTCTCCCCTTGGATCTGCATCAGCACGTTCGCGCGTGTGTCGTTTAGGGGGGTGAGGTGCACCGGCGGGGTGTCTCTACGAACGGTCGGCTCAAACTTACGGTGCTTCGTCACAAATGGGGGACTACGGTAGTCCCCGGCCTTTCTCTTTATCTCTGACGACCACGAACGGTAGCTTTCGTCCTTCTCCGGACGCTTTGCCTCGTTCGCCTCCTCGGCTGCTATGCAGGCCCTTGCTATGGTTTCGGCTTCTTCGAAGGTATGAGGGCCCTTATGGATGAGGTGTTTAAAGAAAGCACCCCCCTCCAGGCCAGACAAGAAAGCGTTCAGTTTCACTCCATCCGACAGCTTCGGAATTTGCCTGGCCTCGGCTACGAATCTGGCCAGGAATTCCCTCAGGCTCTCCCGGGCACCCTGTTTCACGCGAGTGAGGTGCCAGGGCTGTTTCTCCGCCCTTCTGCTAGAGGCGAACTGTGACAAGAACGCCGTTGCCAGTTCGCCAAAGGTGCTGATGGAGCCCGCAGACATCCCATAGAACCATACTCTTGCGTCCCCCTTTAGCGTCAAAGGGAAGCATTGGCACATGGTAGCCTCATCTAGGCCCTGGAGGCTCAGATGCTCTCGGAACAGGTTAAGATGATCCATTGGATCAGCGCTTCCATCGTAAGCCTCCAAGTTTGGCATCTTGAATTTCGGGGGCAGCGCCCTCGTCCTGACATCCGTTGTGAATGGAGATTGGGGGATACTTGCTCCGCTACTTTCCCCAAAAACGCGATTCCAAACTTTTACTAATTTCTCCTCCACATGGGGTGGAGCTGTCGTTCTCCTCGCGTTGAGGAGGTGCCTCAACTCGTTGGGCTGGTGGCTTGCTGGCCTTTCGGGGGTCCTTCTGGACCCACGCACATGTGTTGCCTCTCGGGCGTGGTGCTCCTGATTTCCCTGAGATCGGTGACCCAGGCGATCTTCTAGTCCGCGAGGGATCCTGCCGCTTGAGGCAACCTGGGTCGTTGGTAGCTCCTACCGGGTGGGCGCCCTGCATGGGCGCTCGCGCCTCCTTACTCTGCTTCGATATGTTTCCGCCTAGGAGCCCCTGGAAGGCGCTCCCTTCGCCCTCTCGTCCTCTTTGGCGCAAAGAGCGAAGACGGCCTTGGATATGTCTTCTATTTTCGTCGCTAAGTCCCTTACGACTGGATCAGGATGGTTTTCGATGCCGACGCAGGGGTTGGGGACATCCTCCTACTGGTGCTGAGTCGCGGCCGGAGGTGGCGCGCTCGCCTGCGCCCTGGTGCTCACCATAGTGGGATGCTTAGGTGTAAAAGTTGTGATGTGTTGTTAAACGTGGTTTGGGAGAGTGAGAAGTTGACTTTTAGTCCTCTTCCCACAGACGGCGCCAATGTTGCGTCTGGGTCCGATCGCCGTACGAAGCTGACGCGTGATGACGTCAAGTGGACGGAACCAGGCACAACACAAGAGAAAGTAAGTTGCGGGCGAATGAGAGTTATGAAAGAGAGAGAGAGAGAAGACACCCCAGTTTTTACGTGGAAAACCCTCCTTTAAAATGAGGAAAAAATCACGAGGCTAGAAGCCTGAAAAGGATCTTTACTATTTGGTCGCTGTTGTGTACAAGATTCAAAGTACAGAGAATTGCTTTGTTCATTCTTTTTGCTCTTTCACTTGCCAGAGACAGAATCCTTTACTCGTGTGCCTTAAGTGGATATTTATAAGGGCCTAGGTAGCCGTTGGAAATGTCCACATGGCTTCTGACGCCTACTGGGAGGCTGGCCACCTACTCCGCTGACATGGCCATGCTGTGTCAGGCACGTTAGCGTGTTTGGTGAGTTAGAAACTGACGCTGTCATTGGCCATGCTGTGGCAGGAATGTCAGCCTTGAGGTGACAAGGCATGTTCTGGGGATTGTTGCTGACTGCGCCGGCGTGTAGCGGGATTTACGCACTCCTTGGTAACTATGAAGTGGCTGAGTTGGCATTCTTGGATGCTAGAGGAAGTCATCGTCTTTCACTGGCTTATTTTGGAGTTTGACTGAGTCCGCGTACTATTAATCCTCACGTGTGTTCTCGGACAGTCGTAAGAAAGTTCTCGGTCATTTCTCGTCGCATGAGGTCTCGGACATATGATAGCTTGGGCTTCTCGGGTCAAAGCGCTCGTCCGATTTCCGTACTCCTTTTAGGGTCCCCGGGTAATGGAACCCAACAATATATATATATATATACGTTTTAAATGTATAAAATACATTTAAAAACCCGAAAGAACGCCAACTGAGCGTTCAGCACAGCGGTGAAACAACATCGTCCCCATGACCCACGTTCGAATCCTGGCCACTGCGTTCACAAGCTGCATTTGAATTTTCCCACAATGCTACAGTGATGGGCCAGAAGCGATGGGTTGCGTACGAAACCGGACGCTGATCCATAACAGCGCCAAACCCAAACGTTGGATTTGGGCCGCGAACGTAAACGGCCCAAGTCTAAAACTGTGTTTATTTTTTTTTATTAAAAATACTGTAGCAGAACGACATCGTTTAAAAATCGAATACGATCCCACAAAACGACGCAATTTAGGAAACTCAAAACCGAAGGCTAAACAACGCCATTTATAACTGTAGTAACAGTAAACGACGTCGTTCAAGTCGTCTTCTTCCTCCGTCGGATTCACCCGAACCCGACAACGCCGGATTTGACTCGTTTTACAGACCCGATTGAAACAGCACCATATGAACACCAAAATAGATGTAAAATATATGAAAATTTTGAAAATTTAATTTTCCAACGATTTCGAGTGCTCGTTTTTACCGAATCTTAAAAAAAACGGAGACTTTAAGATTTTCAAGTTTCGGACGAAAACCAAAAATCAATAGAACGGCAAAGGCAGAGGCGATGTCTCTCTCTGATACCAAATGTTAGCAAATAATGTGGCTTAAATAACCACGAAAGTGGAATAAAGAATCGAGTTTATACCTCCTGTCATTTGCTTGCTCTGTTTTCAGGATATGAAATTCGGGCCGACTTTCTGGATGGTGTATATAATGTGTATATAATGCTTGCTCTGGACACGCCTGACTCTTCTAGATGGTGTATCAGTTGAGTTGGGTGCTAGGGATAAAGCCAGAATGCTTGATTTATAGGCAAAACCATCAAATGCCTTAATCGTACGTTACGTTCACAAACCGGCCGAGAATTAATGTGTCAATGAATGGGAGAGTTATCAACACTAAATGGACCACTAATACTTCAGCAATAAGTTGAATTAAACGGTAAAATGAGATCAGGAGTCGAGGAATACGAAATGAAGAGGAAAGTTGCAATTGGCTGTAAACCGGCTCGGATTCGACTTGAAGAAGCCGCACGGTTCGGCTGAAGCCTACATGGTTAGCATGTGAAAAATTGTCAAATAAAGGATCCCTGTTTCTCTTGGAGAAAGCTGATGTCAAATGCCCAAGGCTTCCCAATAGATCGGGGAGATCTCCATGAGGAGGAAAAACAAACAGAGAAAATGCCATTACTCCGATGGAAAAATCGATGAACCTTGGCTAATCAAATTGTTCTTCTTGAGAAGAACATTACATTTTTCTTGAGAATACTGCTTGCTAAGCTCATGTTCTGCCAATGGACCAAATTAGGGACCTCGCAGTCCATCTCTCGGCTCACCAAAAACTAGTAACCGAGCTTTCCAGGGAGACATCTCCCAGCGTTAAAATTTCAGGAGTTATGTGAAGAGCTTTGCCTTCCAGCTGCCTCAACCAATGGACTTGACCCGGGCACATTAAGATTGTTAGTAATATAATATATTTATTCAAATATATTATATTATATTTGTAATGAATTATAAAGTACAGAAAGCTTTCGAATTGCACGTTTCCTTTTGTGTTCCTAACGAAGTATGAATTTTGAAAGGATGTCGTATAGCAATTCTTTCTGAGGAATAAATATAGACAAGTAGTGGAAGCCAGGTAGCATTTGGTGAATTCTGTGGCTGACCAGTAATCTTGTGATGCTTTTATGCCATTTTAGACCTTTGATAACTTAAGGATTTGAAGCTGCTTTGTATCTGAAAAACAGGCTCGTTTCTGAAAGGATTTGGACCGATGATGAGATGCTGCTTGAACAAGATTTTGGAACTGGATCATCATTCGGATATCCCATTTTATATCTTTCTTTTTTTCCTTCTTTCGTTTTCTTGCCTGAAATTCTCATCATTTTTTTACCCCTCATTATCTATCCCTCCTTGTTTCTGCTTATATTCTTGTGAAGTTATTGGTGACTGTTAGGGTATGGTCACTCTCATATGGACTCATATTCAGTTAACAAGTCAATTGGAGGTTCGACTGAACACTCATATGGGATACAATACCGAGGTAGAGTATTGTTATGTCCTCATGCGTAAAGCAACTAGAGGGCAAATCAGGTGCCGAGACCGAAGGGTGTCCAGCCGGACTCCTTAATCGAAGGATGACCAACTCGGTGCCGATACTAAAAGGTGGCCAGACTGTTGAGTCCGAGGGACGACCGGAATGCTGAGTTCGAGAGACAACCGAACTATTGAGTCTGAAGAAAAATCGGACTACTTATATTGAAGGATAATTGACTATCGGTCCCATTGGCCCAATATGAAAAAGCGCACGAAATTCCTTTTAGAGTTTATAAAAGTGTGTGTAATTGAGAAAGAGAATTATCACTTGTAAAATTAAAGACCAATGAGTGCCGTTAGTGAGAGAAAGTAAAGAAAAGAGAGAAAAAGAGTTTTTCTTACTCTAAAGATTTCTTTTGCATTCACTGCTATTCGGGTCCACTTGATATGATGACCTGAGTTCTTATATTTGAGATTTATGTAACTTGTTTTATATAGTAAAGATTTGTGGATACATAATCCACAAGTAGTATTAGAGAGAGGTTATCTGTTTTATATAGTGAAGTTTTTTTTCTTATTCAGGAGATGATGTTTTTCATAAAATTATTTGTATCTTTTTTTATATTTTTTTAATAATTATCATCTGTCCACTATATGTTGTTGTCATTACTGTTCCATCTTTTCCTCTCAATTCATCTATGTATGCAGTGGTATATCCCAACAAATGGTATCAGAGAGAAGTTATCTGTGTCAACTATTGAGTTTGTTTGAATCAATGGAGGTTGAAAACAAAATAATTTATTTGAATGATATAAACTACGATATTTGAATACTACAAACTAAGAGGAAGGACTTGCAGTTTGTCAAGATTATGCACCTTCCGGTGTTCGTGGCTTAAAAGCCCGAGATGAAGTCAGAGGAGGAATGAGGCGTTGAGTACAAGCAAGTCTGTGGCTATATTCGGCAGTTTTTAGACGATGTGTATAATTACATCCGGAATGAGATGAACGCGAAGACAATGTGGGAGAAGATAAAAACCCTCTATACTTCTAAAACTGATAAGAATAAATAGTTTCACTTGATGAAATTGATACAAGTAGAGTACAAGGAGGGCACGCTCATTGCAGACCATTTGAATGAGTTTTAAGGATGTATGGACTGGCTGAGTGGTATGGGTATTAAGTTCAAAGATAAGTTGTTGGGCTTATGATTATTGACAACCCTACCGGACTCCTAGGAGGTGATATAGATCACCATCGTCAATGCTGCCTGAATGACATGGTGACTCTGGAGATAGCAAAGAGAGTCGTGCTGAATAAGGAGATGAGATGTCAGTCGTAAGGGTCTTCCTCCTCTCCGCACTCTGAAGTATTAGTTGTCAAGTCATAGAGAAGAAATAAAGGGCGCAACCCAAAGTCTTAAAAGAAGAGTCGAAATAAGTTCCGGTCAAGGTATCAGAACTTTGAATGCTATCACTGTGGAAAGAAGGAATACATTAAAAAATACTATTACATGTGGAAGCGTGAGAATGCAGAAGACAAGGAGAACAAAGCCAACAAGGTCGGAGACAAGAAGAGAGTTTTGATTATCACCAATGGCGACCATTGGTTGGCGTGTGAGGAGGAAGATGTGGTCAATCTAATCGAGCACGAGACCGACTAGGTAGTGAATACTGGTGCATCACTCTACACCACGTCGCGGAAGGAACTCTTCATATCTTATACTCTGGGTGATTATGGTGTGTTAATGATTGGTAATGAAGGGACATCCCGGGTCGTCGGCGGAGGTGACGTGTCCTTTATCACTAACAATGAAACTCGGTTGTTGCTAAAGGATGTATGATATGCTCCGGACATTCGAATGAATTTGATTTCACAGGCAGGCTAGACGATGAAGGATTCTTGAACACTTTCTATGAATGGACATGTAAATTGATTGGAGGGTCTCTAGTAGTCGCCCATAAAATGAAGGTCTTGGGGTTATATGTGTTGCATGCCTCCATCGTGGTCAAAGAGGTACACATTGGGAGGAGTGAGGACTCATCCGACTTGTGGCATTGTCAACTAAACCAGATAAGCGAGAAGGGGCTGAACAGTTTGGTTGGGAAGGATCTTCTCTGAGGTTTGAAGAAAGCCAAATTGAGGACCTGTCCCCATTTTATGGCAGGAAAGCAAAGGTAAGTTTTGTTCATTGGAAATCCGTCCACAAAGAAGACTGAACTCCTTGAGTTGGTTTACACTAATATTTGTGGCCCCTTGAAGGAGAAGTCACTTGATGGTGCACTGTACTTTCTTGCATTTATTGATGACTGTTTAAGAAAGTTGTGAGTGTATCTATTGAAGGCGAAGGATCAAATCCTTAATATTTTTGAACACTTTTATACATTGGTTGAACGGTAAACAGAGAAGAAGTTAAAGTACATCCAAAGTAATAATGGCGACGGGTACATCGGAGCCTTTGATGTGTATTATCGGTCTCATAATATTCGGCATCAACGGGCTCCGCTGAAGGCACCGCAACCAAATAGGGTGGCCAAGTGGATCAATAGGACGTTGATGGAGAGAATTCATTGTGTACTCTCAGAGGCAAAGCTCCTCGATTCATTTTGGGGGAAGCCTTGAAGGTTGTGGTATATATTATCAATTGATGTCCGAGCAGCCCATTAAATAGAGAAGTTCCAAAAAAAAGGTATGATTTGGTTGGAAAGTATCCTATGACCATCTATGAGTGTTTGGATGTAGGGCCGTTGTTCATATCCCAAAAAATGAGAGAACGAAGTTGGAGTCAAAGACGAGGAAATGCATCTTACTCGGCTATGGGGAAGACGAGTTGGGATATCGTCTCAATGATCAATTGAGAAAAAGATTGTCCGATCGAGGAATGTAATATTCATGAAGAACGAGATGATCAAATATATCAGCAAGAAGGTGAAGGTCGCGTCCAACAATGACAGCAGCCGGGTTGGGGAGACAAATGTTGAGTCCGTCCGACCAGCGCCAATCCATCAGGAGGCAGATGTCAATGCATTGCCAAAGAGGAAGGAGACCGAGAGACTCCGATACCCGATGAGGATGAGATGATGCCACTCCTTATGATATTGCCAAGCCGGCCGAGACCATCCTACTCCGATGATTCTCGAGAGATTGAAGGCCCGCTATTCATTTATTGATTAATGAGTATGTGTTACTTATCGATATAGGGGAGCTTGAAAGTTTTAAATAAGTTATGGAAGACGAGTGCAGAATGGAGTGAATAGAAGTCATGCAAGATAAGATAAATTCTCTGCATGAAAATCATACGTTCGAGCTGACAGCGTTGCTGAAGGAAAAGCGAGCGCTAAAAAACAAGTGAGTCTTCCACTTAAAAATTAATAAGAACAACCCACAACTGAAATATAAGGTAAAGCTAGTGGTGAAAGGCTTCAACAAGTAGAAGGGTGTCGATTATGATAAAATCTTCTCCCTGATTGTGAAAATGTCTTCAATCTGGGTGGTAATTGGATTGGTCGCTGTTCTTAATTTGAAAGTTGAACAGCTAAATGTTCGAACGACGTTTCTTCATTGTGATCTTAAAGAGAAAATTTACATGGAATAGTTAGAGGGATTCCAAGTCGATGAAAAGAAACAATTGGTGTGACGTCTAAGAAAAAGCCTATACGAGTTGAAGTTAATTCTGAGGCAATGGTATAAGAAATTCAAATTTATCATTGTCGGTCATGAGTATCGAAAGACTACTTTGGAATATTACGTCTTTGTATAGAGGTTTTTCGAATATGACTTCATTATTTTTCTACTTTATATGGACAAAATGCTGATTGTTGGTCAAGATGTATCCCAAATTAAGGAGTTGAAGCAGCAACTTGAAAAAGCGTTTTCCATGAAAGATTTGGAGCCGACGAAATATATTTTGGGTATCAAAATATTTTGCGACCGTAAGGTAAGAAAGTTGTGACTGTCCTAGGAGAGCTATATTAAGAAAGTGCTTCAACATTTCCATATGGAGAAGTCTATGCCAATGAACACCCCACTGGCAATCACTTCAGTTTGAGCAGTCGATAATGTCCTTCCACGGATACTGTAAAGGCAAGTATGAGAGGCGTACTTTACTTTTCAGTCGTAGGTAACCTAATGTATACTATGGTATGTACAAGATCGGATGTTGCTCACACTATCAGCACAGTTAGCTTTTTTTCTGTCAAACCTCGGAAGGGAGTATTGGTTCGCAGTGAAGTGAATACTGAGATATCTTCGGAGGACCTCCAAGTTGTGCTTGTATTTTGGAGAAGACAAGCCACACCTGGTAGGATACACTAATGCCGATATGGCAGGTGATGTTGAATCTCGAAAGTCCATCTCGATATACATGGTCAGGTTCGCAAGAGGATTAGTCTCTTAGCAATCGAAACTATAGAAGTGCATTACTTTCTTAATCACCGAGGCGAAATCTATTGTTGTGATAGAGGCGCGTAAGAAAATGCTGTGGTTGAAGAAGTTTGTCCAGGAGTTTGGCTTCAAGTTGGAGAGGTACGTGCAACTTTGTGATAATTGAAGTGTAATTCACCTCTACAGAAACTCCTCATTCCACTCTAAATCGAAATACATTGATATTCGATATTATTGGGTGCGAGATGTCGTTTAATCGGAGATATTGGCACTCAATAAGGTCAGAACTAAGGAGAATGGGTCCATTTGATAGGAGTTGAATCCTTATATTTGAGATTTATTTAACCAGTTTTACATAATGAAGATTTATGAACGTATAATCTTGTGATTTTTTCCTCTTATTCAAAAAATGATCTTCTATATAAAATTGCTTGAATTTTGTCTCTTTATGTTTTTGTGGTTGACTTTTGTCCCCTGTGTGTTGTCATCGTTGTTCCATCTTTTCCTCTCAATTCATCTACGTTGGTGGCAATATATCCCAATAGTGACAACTAGACGAAGACAAATGCGATGAATCAAGTGAAAGTTGGCATATGATAAGGAAAAATTCGGATTTTTGGTATAGAAGCGGAGAGGAAATTGAATGGATGAGTGAAGAAAGGGGAGAAGAATAGAGGAAATGAACGAGATGAGAAAATACACAAACGCGTTTGGAAGGAATTTATTACTTGGTATACATATTAGTTTCTACCATAGTAATTAATGATCATCTGATCTCCTGAACAACTCTTTGATATCATTCTAGTGTTGTTGAGCTCCTAAATTGACGGTCGCTACTTCTAGTATTCTCATCCCAACCATTTATATGTGTATTACTGATAAATTAGTTGTTCCTAAATAAGACGATATATATAA
>JAODPA010123792.1:0-17720 GCA_025585075.1 Nepenthes mirabilis
TGAAGGAAACATTTTCCTTTGACATCCTATCACTCATTTAACAATTTTCCGGTCAACCTGTGTTGACCGGACCCGGACCCGATTACTAACCCTTTTTTGATTTTACCAAAACTTTGGGTTGTTACATGGTCGTTTGCCCATCCTTTCAGACTGAAAACTTTCTCTCCTTCTCTACTCCTTACTGTTCTTCTTGCTGGTTGCTCGTGCCAACTTTCTTGATCGAAGTTGGGTATATATAGAGGAGAGGTTAGGTGGAGTAAGTGGGGGTAAGCTACCCACCTCGTACTTCTTCTCAGACGTTAGTTAGGAGTAAGTAGTCTAAGCTACTTAATCTGGTACTTCATCGCAGACGGCCAACGAGGTGGTTTATTTACTTCATTTAGTTAGGGCCTAGTTGGTTTCTAACTAATTAGTAAAGTTGGTCTTTGTCTTTAGTTGCCCCTTAATTTATTTCGGTCAATTCTTTGGTCAGTGCTCAGGGTCGACCATCGTTTCACTTCTTTTATTCAAGTCCGGTCAACCTTTTTCAAGGCCGGTCAACGTTTTGACGCTAGTTAACATCCGGTCAACATCACATTTTTCGGTCAACCCTTACTCAAGCCAGTTAATATTCTAAAGCCAGTCAACCTTACCAGTTCCGATCAACTTTATCTATTCCGAACTTCAAGCAGTCCGGCCTTAAAGCCACTGTGATTTTTCGGAGTTCTAATACTTTATCCCTATTTTATGTTTTATTTTGAAGTTGGGATATCACAATTCTCTCCTTCTAAAAAAAATTTCGTCCTTGAAATTTGGATGGGGTTACATATCTTAAACAAACAAGTGAGGATGCTTGCTTCAAATTTCTTCTTCTCATTCCCAGGTAGCTTCCTCAGGTGAGTGATTCCTCCATAGCACATTTACTAGAGGAACCGTTTTCGTACGTAGTCTTTGCTCCTTCTGGTTGAGAATTTGTAGTGGCTCCTCGACATAGAATAGATCTTTATTGATTTCCAAGGGTTCAAGTTCAATCATATGAGTAGGGTCATAAACATACTTCCGGAGCATGGATATATAGAACACGTCATGCACTTCCGTCAAACTTAGTGGTAGTGCTAATCTGTATGCCACTTCTCCGATCTTTTCTGAGATGTGAAAAGGGCCAACAAATCATGGCTTCAATTTTCCTTTCATTTCGAACCGTGACGTTCCTTTGGATGGCGAGACCTTTAGGAAGACAAAATCTCCTATCTCAAAGCTCAATTCTTTTTTTCTTCTATCATTATAACTCTTTTGTCTGCTCTGAGCAGCCTTCAAGTTTTCATGGATCAGTTCGATTTTCTCAGCTGTTTCTTTTATGAATTCAAGACTAAAAATTTTTTTGTCTCCGGTCTCCTCCCAGTGAATTGGTGACCTGCACTTCCTTCCATACAGAGCCTCAAAATGTGCCATACTGATACTAGCTTGATAACTGTTATTATAAGCAAACTCTACCAGTGCTATGTAGGTATTCCAAGTTCCTTTCATTTCCAATACAGAAGACCTCAATATATCCTCAAGAATCTGGATAGTACACTCAGACTGGCCATCTGTTTGAGGGTGGTAAGCAATATTGAATTTTAATTCAGTCCCCATTTCCTTATGCAAACTCTTTCAGAACCTCGAGACAAAACGGGGGTCTATCAGATACAAAGGATGTAGGAATTCCATGTAGTCTCACGATCTCGTTCACATATAGTTGAGCCAAACTATCACGTGAATACGTTGTTCTGATCGCCAAGAAGTGGGCTGACTTTGTCAGTCGATCAACTATAACCCAAACGGCATCATGATTCCTAGGAGTCCTTGGTAAACCTGTCACGAAGTCCATAGCGATATCTTCCCACTTCCAGTTTGGAATCGGCATTGGCTGTAATAATCCAAAAGGCTTCCTCCTCTCAGCCTTTAGTTGCTGACATACCAGGCATCTCTCCACATAAGCCATGATCTCTCTCTTCATATTCCTCCACCAGAAGGTTTTCTTCAGATCCTGATACATTTTATTCATCCCCAGGTGGATCATACACCGGGATCGGTGAGCCTCCTTTAAAATCTTCTCCTTCAACTCTCTATCATCCGGTACACATAATCGGTCCCTAAATCTCAACACACCATCAGTCCGAACGTTAAAATCGGCTCGAGACTCCTTACTCAGATCACTAACAATATCCATAAGGAACGAATCATTCACCTACTTCTCTTTAATTTCTCTAACTACATTCGGTTAGATCTGAAGATACGATATGAGTATTCTATTACCTTTAGCATAACGTTGGATATCACATTGCTTCAGGTAATCCAACATCTCCATCTACTGGACCTGCAAGTGTGCCACATAACCCGATCGGTGACTCAATGCGTCTGCAACTACGTTGGCTTTTCCTGGCTTATACTGTATTTCACAGTTGTAATCTTCCAAGAAATCAAGCCATCTTCTTGTCTTATATTAAGTTCCTTTTGTGAAAACAGATACTTCAAACTTTTGTGATCCGAATACACAAGGAACCTTTCACCAAACAGATAATGTCTCCAAATTTTCAAAGCAAAGACAATAGTAGCAAGCTCGAGGTCATGAGTAGGATAATTCTTCTCATGTGCTTTCAGTTGCCTAGATCCATAAGCCACAACTTTGCCATACTGCATTAGTACACATTCCAAGCCTGCTTTGGAGGTGTGACGGACCGGGTTATTTTCCTTTAAATAACCCACCGTCAATAATAACATGAACTAATGTCCATAATTAGAATTATAAATTCCAGCAGAAAATTGGGTAGAGTTTCCTCTGCAATTGGGCAAAAATTAAAAAATACAACCTGCTCAAATATAACTTGTACAAGCACACAACTAACCAAAATAATTAACACAAAGCCTATAACACACCACACAGGATCACAACATCTGCCATATCATCCATGGCTCAAATACAGTACCCCTAACTACTATACTTGATCTAGAGAGATGCCATCTAATATAAAATAAAATTCATAACATCAATACAGACACGAAAGCATTCTATCATCATAAATTGCGAAAGCATAACAAATCCATAAAAATAACAACGGGCCACATCCATCCATGAGTGGCTGCTACATTTTATTACAACAAGAGGACCGAATTTTCAAAGCACTTGACGTCCAGCTAATCTCTCTAAGCAGGTCTCTCTCCTTGCTCTAACTATCAGGCGCTGGCTAAGTGTTCTCATCTGGAAGGAAAAATAACAAACAGCGAGAGTGAGCTTATAGCTTAACAAGTATAATCATACGTCACTATTAACTATGAAGAAACATGAACATGATAATAAAAAGGGGCAACAAGCATTCGAAATACAATAAGACTTGAGAGGAAAGGAACATTTAGAAGTATCAATTTGCCATTTATCATGTTTTGGAACATTTAATTGCCATTTGAACATGTTTTAGTGCATTTATCAATTTACTTTAGTCTTTGCGGACCAGGGCCAGTAGGTCGTACTAGCAACGATGCGAGAGAATGAGGAAAGGATCATGATACTCCACATGATCTAAGGCCGTGAGGGCTTATTCTTAGACCCAGTCGGGGGGTCATCTACATATCATGCCTATAGACGGGCGCAATAATCGCCCTATTTCCCCAAGGTACCAGGGCAGTTCCACGTTCTTCCACAATAGTATCCTAAAGCGTGACACGGACATCACCCGCTCACACAAGCGACCAAAATACGCGACCAAAGTATTCTTCGGGTTTCCACCGAGATGGACGTGTCAAACCAGAGAATACTACCCAAACATAAGTCCATGGTCCTAGTTTCATGATTCCATTTCTATTTCCATTTCCATTTGAGGGAGAGTCCACCATATCCAATTTGCCATATCTCCCGCCATTTGGGAGGTTCCATCATTCACATATCACATTGTGGACTTCCCTCCGTTTATTTGTTCGGTTCTCATCTCACTTTGGAACTTAAGCATTTTCATACTGCCATAACACATGCCTTGTGGATTTTTCTTCGATTGCTTATATGATTCTCATTCTTCTTTGAACTTATTCCCTTCAACGATTCAATTTGAATTCAAGAAAGAGATTTAGAATTTCTCACCTTATTGAGCCGATATCGTTTTGGAGTCCACCGGTGCCCATTTCATCGCACACAATGCACATAGATTTAATCCGAAGCTTACATTTACATTTAAACAATTAGACATAATTATCATGACAATTAAAGGACGGTAAAACATGTAGTTTTTCCTTCTTATTTTCGTATAAACAGTGGCAACATTTAGTTAGAGGATCCGAACACCGTGAACGGTTCGAATATCGTGAAATCGATCATCCGGCCGATATATATATGCATGTTTGGGAAGTGGTGATTCATCTTTTAGGATCAATTTAGCAAATATGGAGGGGAAAAAGGAAATCCGGTTTTGGGCGTGGGGTTAGGGTTTCGTGAATCCCATCCGGACGAATCGGTGACGATACGGACAATAAACTACATATTTATTGATCACTAAACATGGGTAATATATTTTTCATACTTTGGATGGGTATCGAGACGATAATATCCGATGGAAAACGAATAAAACTTAAAAGAGAGCGAATAGTGAGTATGAGAACACTTGCCTCGACGCGTGCTTTCACCTTTATACCTGGCTCTCGGACGGATTTGGACTTCACGGCCTCGATCTCCCTTCTTCTCTAGTTACAGAAGTTGGCTTACTCCAGTTAGTTACAGTCTTTACTTTCTTTGGATCGATAAAGATACCATCACTAGAAATCACATGACCTAAGAACATCACCTTTTCTAGCCAAAACTCACATTTTCCCGACTTAGCATATAAGCTCTTCTCACGCAGCACTTGAAGTACTATCCTCAAATAGTTTTCGTGCTCCTCATAGTCCTTAGAATAGATTAGAATGTCATCGATAAAAACCACTATAAATTTATCTAGATACTGCCTGAACACTCTATTCATTAGATCCATAAATGCCGCAGGGGCGTTTGTAAGTTGAAAGGGCATAACAAGAAACTCATAGTAGCCGTATCTCGTTCGGAAGGCAGTTTTAGCCACATCTTCTGGCTTAATCCTCAATTGATAATAACCAGACCTCAAATTGATATTTGAGAATACCTGGGATCCTTGTAATTGATCAAACAAATCATCAATATGCAGCAGAGGATATTAGTTCTTGATCGTGACTTTATTTAACTCACGATAATCAACACATAGCCGCAATGACCCATCCTTCTTTCTCACAAACAGAACTGGCGCTCTCTAAGGAGACACACTTGGCCTAATAAAGCCTTTGTCCAACAGCTCCTGTAATTGTAACCTTAATTCCTTCAACTCAGCCGGAGCTATTCTGTAAGGGGTCTTAGAAACTGGACCGACACCAGGAATGATAGAAATCTCAAACTCAATCTCCCGATACGGGGGTAATCCAGGCAACTCCTCAGGAAATACATCCTCAAAATCGCGAACGACGTGACTGTCCTTAGCCGGCACCTCATGACTCACAGTGGTGCAGGCATAAGCCAAGTAAGCCTCACATCCACTTTTTACTAGATATTTAGCATGTAAAGCCGAGATCATTGCAAGCATCTCCTTTTTCTTGATACCTTGGAAGAAAAAGGTTTCCTTCCTAGGGATACTAAAATAGACCTTCTTCCTAAGACAATCAATGGTGGCATGGTTCTTAACCAGCCAATCCATCCCTAGGATCACGTCAAAACCTCCCATGTTTAGTAATACCAAATCCACAACTAAACATCTCCCGTCTACTTCTACCACGTATCCAGGATATATAACATCAGTGACTACAGGGAATCTAGTAGGGGTACATACTGATAGTTCAGAGTTCAATATGCAAGGAGTAGTAACAATATGGCATACAAATTGTGGAGAAACAAAAGATTGGGTAGACCCGGAGTCAAACAAAATAGATGTAGGAACGCCACAAATAGGAAGAGTACCTTCCACGACATTTGACGATACCTCTGGCTCCTGAATGACCACTGCAAAGGCCTTAGCTGAAACGGTAGGCTTTCTCTCGTCCGGTTTTAGGCAGTCTTTGATCAAGTGGCTGTGTTGTCCGCATCTAAAATAAGCTCCCGTTGCCCGGCGGCACGCTTGCCCAGGATGTACCCTTCCACAGGACGAGCAGTGTGCAGCCGAAGTCCTAGAATCAGCCATTGACTGAGCTGGCGCAACACTCTTTCCCTTCTCAGTTGTCCTTATCTTTTTGGATGACCCAAAAGATTCCCCAACAGATCCACCACGGATACTTGTCCGGCTAGCTGCCCTCTTTGCATAGAATTTCTCTACCTCCACCTCTTATTCGTAAAGGACCGCCCAATCCAATATATCAGCATACGTCTGAAGCTTTAACGTGGTTAGCTGTTTCCAAATATCATCCTGCAATCCTTACTGAAACTTCTTTGCCTTCCTTAGTTCGTCTTCCACATAGAAAGGTGAGAATCGGGATAGCTTGGTGAACTTAGCATCATACTCTGTCACCGTCATGCTTCCTTGCCTTAGTCTCATAAACTCCATCTCCTTTTGGTCTTAGAGACTGGATGGAAAGTATTTATCCAGAAAAGCTTCCTCGAACGTATCCCAAGTGATCATTCCATTGGGCATTCCTAGCGCCATCTTCCTTATGTCCCACCAGCTGTCTGCTTCACCCTTCAATTTATACACGGCAAAGGTAACCTTTTCCTGATCCATGCACCCAATTACTGTAAATATTTTCTTCATCCTCTTAAGCCATCTATTAGCTTCTGCTGGATCGGGTTTCTCAAAAAAGCCCGGTGCCCGTTCTGCTGTGAATCGATCATACGTGGTTGGAGCTAGGATGGTCGGAGCTGGCTCAATCGCAAGAACTGGAGCCATGTGCCTATGCTCGACGGATTCTACCACGTTGGTCATTCTTTCCAATAAGTTTATGTAAGCGGCCTCCCGGTCATAAGGTGTACTACGGCTATTTCTTCTTCATTTTCCCCTAAGCATCCTAAAATCAAGACAGATACAATATTATGATCTCAGAAAAAGGGGGTACCCGACAATCCCAATAAAATTGTACTTAGTCTAAAAGCCAAGTTTCCTAAGGACTCTAATTTCCTAAGTTATCCTTGGCCTACTTCTTTCAGAGATTCAGTATGAAGATTCAAACCTATGCTTCCGCATCTTAATCGGTCAATTCCTAAGGCATCTCATATCTCTGATACCAATTATGACGGAACGGATTTTTCTTGCAATCCGCCATTGATCTCCCGGAATTGACACCAAGTTTTGGTGGCCAGGTCCGGGCGGATCGTACCTTCCAAATCACAAGATCACATATGCCGTCTAGGACTCATACACAAAGCGGAAGTTAATCTATTTCCAACGGAAGCATTTACATTCATTCCCGTAAAAATTCATTCCTAAGTACATATAGCCATGAAAGTCCGATCACAAAAGTTTATCAATTCTACAGATCATTACATTAATTGCTTCTTCATGGCGATCGTCCAAAAAGGTGCTTCTGAAGCCTTACAACCCTTCAGATAGGTTCTAGTCACTCCGTTTCGTCATGCACAAGTTTTAAATTTCCATCTGACGGGGGGGGGGGGGGGGAACAGAAAATAGTGAGACGGAGCTTAACAAGGTACATGCAGATTTTTTCATAAAACATTCGTGCTGTCAACAGTTTCAGATACATATACAGAATATCATGCAGAACACTTAGAACGGTTAATGCAGGTAATCATGCATCATGTATATGTCATACGGTAACATTTGGCCGAACAAAAGCAAATCAGAAGGTCGGAATAGATAATATTTGAGCATAAAATAAGGCCAATCACAATTTAGCTTCTTTTATTTATTGCTTAACGAAAGGGGATTTTAATCGAGGATAGATTGTGCACATCTCCTCACAATCACGGCAATACCTCCTTGTACAAAGCCCCGAGGATGGCTCTCACTTCCTCCTTGTACAAAGGCCCGAGGACGGCTATCACTACCTCCTTGTACAAAGCTCCGAGGACGGCTCTCACTTCGGTTATCCTCGATTATCTCCTTAAGGTCCTAAGACATGCCGGAGTACCTTGTCTCCTAAGGCTAAGGTCTGAACTTATTTGTCTTTATCATAAAATCGATTCGTATATTTTTCCTTATTCATTCCGGACAGCCATATCACAAGTCGGTTTCAAAATCACATAATAAGCCCGTTTCAGTACAGATGCCGATTTCATATCTTAATACAAGGCCGGTCTCAAAATCACAGAGTAAATGCCGATTTCAAAGGTACAGTATAAGTGCCGGTTACAACCATAATACAAGGTCGGTTTCAATTATAACACAAGGCTGGTTTCAAAATCACAATGCAAATGCCGGTTTTGAAATTACAATACAAATGCCGATTTTGATTATGATACAAGGCCGGTTTTAATTATAATGCAAATGCCGGTTTCAAAAATTATAATACAAATGCCGGTTTCAAAATAATGATACAAGGCCAGTTTTGAAGTTTCAGTGCAAATGCCGGTTTCAAAATACGATACAAGATCGGTTTCGAAATCACAGTGTAAATGTCGGTTTCAAAATACGATACAAGGCTGGTTTTGAAATTTCCGTGTAAATGCCGGTTTCAATTGTAATACAAAGCCGATTTTAATTATTCTTGGCCGGTTTCAAAATTATGAATAGAAGGCCGATTTCAATTATTCTTGGCCGATTTCAAATTAATATGCAAGGCCGGTTTCAAATTAATATGCTAGGCCGGTTTCAAATTAACGTGTAAGACCAGTTTTGATATTTACTTAAGCCGATTTCAAATTATATTATAAGGTCAGTTTCAAATTTGGGTACTACCAGTGTCATACAAGCCGGTCTACTTTTTTATTTTCATGTACTCCAATTTAAACATGAGTTTAGCAGAAGGCAGAAAGCTTGCATTCGAACTAGAATACAACTTATTAAATAGTAATTAAGACGGTATGCATTTAATCTAAATGAGAAGGAAAAACTGGCAGTTTCGTGAAAGCTGGAACTTTGGAGACGAAAATATAAGTGCTTAAGCATGAACTTTGAAATCTGGGCACACGAACTTAAAAGAATGATCGTCCGATACACTTGCAATATTCTAAAGTTAAAACAAAGTATTAAATCATGAACTTAAAAATAAGGGGTATACTTGCAATATTCTTAAAAACAGAACTTTAAAAAAGTAACGTTTGAAATACACTTGCCTGACGGTCGTTTGCCCACCCTTTCAGATTGGAAACTTTCTCTCCTTCTCTACTCCTTACTGTTCTTCTTACTGGTTGCTCGTGCCAACTTCCTTGATCGAAGTTGGGTATATATAGAGGAGGGGTTAGATGGAGTAAGTGGGGGTAAGCTACCCACCTCGTACTTCTTCTCAGACATTAGTTGGGAGTAAGTTGTCTAAGTTACTTACTCTAGTACTTCATCGTAGACGGCTAACGAGGTGGTTTACTTACTTCATTTAGTTAGGGCCTAGTTGGTTTCTAACTAATTAGTAAAGTTGGTCTTTGTCTTTAGTTACCCCTTAATTTATTCCGATCAATTTTTTGGTCAGCACTTAGGGTTAGCCATCATTTCACTTCTTTTATTCAAGTCCGGTCAACCTTTTTCAAGGTCGGTTAACTCTTTGGGTTGGTCATCATTTTGACGCTGGTCAATATCCGGTCAACATCACATTTCTTGGTCAACCCTTACTCAAGCTGGTCAATATTCTAAAGCCGGTCAACCTTATCAGTTCCGATCAACTTTATCTATTCCGGACTTCAAGCAGTCTGGCCTTAAGCCACTCCGGTTTTCTAGAGTTCTAATACTTTATCCCCATTTTAAGTATTCATTTGAAGTTGGGATCTCACACTATAGGTTGGCGTTACCACCTAATCTGACGAGCGTACATGGTATGTTTTATGTATCGATATTTCGGAAGTATGTCCATAATCTTGCACACGTGATTGACTACGGATCCTTAGCTATTGACAAGGACTTGTCCTACATTGAGGAACCATTTTAGATTCTAGATCAAAAGGACCAGAGGTTGCGCACGAAGACCATTCCCCTGGTGAAGGTGATTTAGAGAAATCATTCACCGGAGGAGGCCACTTGGGAACGCGAAGAAGAAATCTGAAGCAAGTATTCCCACTTGTTCTCTTGAGGTATATAGTTTGTTTAATTTTGAGGACGAAATTTCTTTAAGTTGGGAAGAGTGTGAGGCCCCAGAATAAAAAATGTGATAATTGGGAATAATTGAAATGATTATAATAACTAAGAGGGCAAACATGTAGTGAAAAATGATGGTGGAAAATAAAATGTTGACAAAATATCCAAGTTTAACAAGCAGCCAAGTGGCGCCTGCTGTGCGCCCGAGGCGTTGCAGTGAGTGCCAAATTCCAGTGGCTATCCGCTCGCCGTGCGCCAGCGTGCTCGAGCGAGCCCCTAGCAGTAACCCAGCGCTCGAGCGAGCACGGGCAGAATGTAGCACGCTCGCCGCGTGCTCGAGATGCGCTTGAGCGTGGCCCCGACTTTTGCCCGCGTGCTGATTTCGTTTTTGTTATAAATTAAAGGGGAAAAAGGAAAAGGGAGAGAGAGAGAGCAGACCACGCACGAAGGAGAGGAAGAAGAGGAAGAAGAGAAGAGGAGAAGGGGAAATCATTTATTCCAATCCACACCCAGTAAAAATAACGGTAGATCGGGCTAAGGCAAGTGTACTTCAGATGTTATTTTTCATTTTTACCGTTTCCTTTCTCTTTAAAGTTGATAAAAATGTTCTAAAATGATGTTGATGCATGCTTAAAGTAAATGAAGCATGTTTCCTTCGATTGTTTAGTTAGATTTTGTGTTTATCCATGTTTATTGTAAGTTTTGGCTTTGATTTCGTGAATAAGCTTGTAAATTGTGTTCGATTTTGTCCCGAAAGTTTGTGATGGAACCCTAGCTAGAAAATATTGGGAATTTTTTGGTAAATTGCATGATTTAATGTATGTGTATAGATTTATGGCATTAATTTCATGAATAAGCACATGTTTAGTGATCGATTGGAGTCCGAAAGTTTTGGTGAAGCCCTAGGTACGAAAATGAAGGGGTTTTGATGATTTTTAACCATAGCTCCTGCTATATAAAAGTTAATTGACATTAAAATGAAGCTTCTGGTATAATTTATTTTTGAAAATTTGTACGGACTTATACCGATAAATTTTCATGCATTATTAAAGTAAATCTGAAGGGGTTCTCAGATCGTTACCGTACGTTCTGAAGCTAACTGAAAGGAAATTGTGGAACTCTGATAATGAAAGAGGGTTTTCAATAAAGAAGTTATTTCTGATACTGTTATTTAGGACCCGGGACAGACTACAGTCCGGATAGGTTCTCCGGCATACCTTAGAATTTTATGATGGTAATCGAGGATAACTCTATCCATGGAGTTATATGTGGTCCGCCCTTTCTCGGGGTGTTACGGTTAAGAGGAAAGTATAGTTTCTGGCCTACCTTCGGGTGACACACCGTACCGATCTCGCGAGATGGGATACTTCTGCTACAGTCATAGGCCTTAGATTGTGTGGAATAAATACAATCTATCTTCGATCATTTGCCCCCTCAGCTAGTAGGGTATACTGGCAGGGTCAGTTACCGATATATTATGTTACTGTTTTATTCTGTACCGCTGTTATTGTGCTGATTTTTGTTCCGTACTGATTATCGATTATTGATTTATGTTTACCGATTACTGATTACTGATTATTGATTACCATTTACTGATTACTGATTACCGATTACCGATTATTGATTACCACTTACCGATTACCGATTATTGATTACTGTTTATCGATTACCGATTACCAATTATTGATTACCATTTACCGATTACCGATTAACGATTATTGATTACCATTTACCGATTACCAATTACCGACTATTGATTTCTGATTTCTAAAATTTAATATCGTCAAAGTATGCTTTCTCTGTTTTCTAGGTGATATTCTGTTTAATCGTTCTGCTTCTGCATAGTTACATGACCGTTCTGCATCACTGTTTTACTACACATATGCATGTACCTTGTTGGGCCTCAACTCACTGTTTTATTATTTTTTCCCCCTCCAGATGAGACAGTAGAGTTAGTGCCCGACGAGAAAGAGTGATCAAAAGAAAATTTTGAAGACTTTTGAGGACTTGAAGCACTTGGAGCTATTTTGGGAGAGCCGTTGATGTAAAGAATTGGCTGGACATGTGATTTTGCATACTGATCTTGTGTCTATAGATGTTCTTGCACATGTGGATTTTGTATAGAATGCTCATGATGTATATAATGGTAAAAAGAAAAACTATACTTCTACAGGTTAATAGTTAGCTTCCGCTCTAAACTTTTGGATATACTGTATAGGCCTTCGATGGCATTTCGTTATTGAACTGTTAGTGTAATTAATGATTTTATAGATTTATGCCATGGATGACACATGTGATCCTGTGTATGCGTGTTGTAGGAAGAATTATGGTATAATTGATAGTTGAGTGTTTGTAATGGTTGATCTTACAGGTTGTATTTTTTAGTTTTCATCCAATTACAAAGGAGACTGTCAAAATTTCTGCAAAAATCTTGCCTTATATTTTAGTCGGTTAAATTTGCTTCTATCTTCACGGAAGCTTCTGAGGGAAAAAAAAATCCGTTCCGTCACATCATTGGCGAGAGGTATTGGAGATGATATGAGCATGCTACGGGTATAGCCTCCGAAGGGACTGTAGGGGTAGTGAGGATACCATGGATACTGGGTAACCTTGTGGTACTCACCTAGCTGTCGGGGGCGTAAATACGCGGCCTTTGGTTCACTATGGTAGAATAAGATGTAGGGAGATTCATGTTATCTCATACAGTGGTGACCTCAAATTGAGCTGATAATCAGATTCTTGTTATCTCATACAGCTAGTCGAGAGGGATGTTTATAACCTAATGACTATCGTAGATGATGATATCAGGGATATCATTGTTGAGAAATATCAGAGATAGTATGAGCATACTACGGGTACAACCTCCGGGAGGACTGTAGGATTAGTGTGGATACTATGGATATTGGGTAACCTCGTGGTACTCACCCAACTATTGGGGGTGTAAATACGTAACCTTTGGTTTACTATGGTAGAATAAGGTCCATGGAGACTTTTGTCATTCATACAGTTATGACCTCGTATTGAGTTGATGATCGGATTTAATGGAATCCATGTCGCTTCTTGATATCCAATTGTTCACATGACCTTCGATTTGTATACATGACTTATTATTGAATCTCAAACAATGGTTGATATACTATCTGCTATTATTACGCTTATTCATTATTTAATCGTTTGAGATGCTTTATTATACTCCTCTATTGTTGATTATTTTTACTTGTTGGGCATTCCGCTCACTCTTATATTTTATTGGCTATGTCGCTTCTTGATATCCAATTGTTCACATGACCTTTGATTTGTATACATGACTTGTTATTGAGTCTTGGATAGTGGTTGATATACTATCTACTATTATTACGCTAATTCATTATTTAATCATCCGAGATACTTTATTGTACTCCTCTATTGTTGATTATTTTTATTTGCTCGCCATTCGGATCACTCTTGAATTTTATTGGCTCCAAAATAGACAGGTTGGCAGTAGAATAAAGAGATCACGTGTTATTGTGTAGACTCCAGACAGAGGTAATATCAAAGATTGAGGCTCTCAAGATAGAGATTTAAGGTTTTTGTTGGTTCTATTTTTATTCGACGTTTATTAGATTTTTATTATAAGGATTGATATTTTGGACATCGAGGTTATTAAAATTATTTATTATTACTATTATGGATAATGAATTAATGATGCATTTATAAGGTTCATTAATAATATTTTTAATGATGTTGAGTTCATTGATGACGTATAATTAATGATATCGGATGATTTCAGATTTTTACCGTGACGGATCGGGTCGAGTTAGGGGATCTGAGCTCGGGTCGTCACAGATAATTAAGATATGATTTTAGTGATAAGATTTGTATATCAGAACAAAATAAAAAAGTAGATAAATATTTAAATTGGTCATGTGACAGAACGGGTTATCTCTTCCCAATAACTTCCATCAATAATCACATAAAACTAACACCAATAATTTAAATAATATAAATTTTTACAGAAAATCGGATAGAGTTTTCTCTGAAAATAGACGAGAACCATACATACAACCTGTATAAACAACCCTGCACAAACCATATAACGACTGGACTTCAAATTTTACTCTACAAAACATACACAGGATCCACAAATACCATGTCATCTAGATTCTAACACAATATCTCCATTACTATATTGGACCTATGAGAAATGCCTTTTAAGAACTTCTACAAAACTCAACATTATATCTACGGAAGTATTCTATATCCATAAATAAACTACGGAAACATAATAATGATCCATAGTAATTAAACAATAAGCCACATTGAAATTCAATACATAACATAAAACTCAATCAGCTATTTACATAACGTAACACTATCTATATTCTAGATTCTAAGTCCTCGAAATCCAGCCGACTACCTTAGCTAATCCCTCTCATTGATCTTCTAATCGAGCGTCAGCTCGTAGATCTCATTTGAAAGGAAGGAGTAAGAGTGAGCTAATAGCTCAACAAGTACAATCATATTCAAAGTAGTAAATAATATAAACAAGTTAAGTAGAAGGAGGTTATATGAGCATGAAGGAGATGCATGAACATGAACTTGATCAGATAAGCTTGGAATACAATTTACTTCTTTTCTTTTATTTTTATTTTCTTTAAAATATAGATTAAGCATAATTATTCATCTTTGTGGGCTCGGGCTAACAGACCCTACCAACTTAGGGAGTGAATAATCGATGATAGATTATATTCACTCCACACAGTTAAAGGCCAAAAGTTTAAAAGTTATGGTTTTCTACAAATTGACATCCCTCTGGCAGGATGATCCCAAAATTTATCTCCCAAAGGTAGGTTGATCCAAAATTTTTGTCCTCTAAAATTAACGCCTTGAGGAAGAGCGGACCACGTATCGCTCCATAGACGGATCTATCTTCAATTACCACCCTATCATCCTAAGGCATGTCAATAGTATCACCCGCTACAATACGCGCCATGACAATTTCTTGAGTTTCCACTGTCACACTAGTGGCATGCCTGGGAACATTACCCTTCAAAACATGAATCCTGGTCATAATTTTATGATTACTTATTCTTTTGAGGGAGGATCCACCAAACTTATTTCATAAATTTCTCCATCTGTGAGAACAAATCTATCAAATTTCCAAATGTGAAATTTCCATCCGAATGTTAGTATACTTATTATCTTGCTTGCGGATTTTAAATCTTTTCACGACTTTGCTTATATACGAATATCATATGCATAGAGAATATTTAGAATTCATACCATCGAAGAGCAGATAGACTTTAAGGGCTTTCGGATACAAATTTCCTTCACAGTCGCACATTCGAAGCTTCCAGATTATTCAATCGAACATATACAAATATACATATCACTTAATCAACATTTAAGCATGGGAAAATTATGCAAGTTATCGTTCAATGTGCTCGGGTAAATAGTACTCCCATGAACAGTGCACGTGAATAGTATCCAGATACACATAATCGGTTAATTCTTAGAATTTTGCATATCCAATGGGTAATTGATCAAATTCATGGAATAGGTATTCATAATCCTAAGTCATTTCATGCATCAAACTCTAAATCAAAACTTAAACGGGGTCCGGGCGCGGGTTAGAGTCTCCTTGAGTGAATTTTCACATAAAACCATACATTTGGATACCCAATCGATAAATTAATAAACCTAAGTCATGGGTAATTATATTTTAATACCAAATCAAGCAAAAGCCCTAAATATTTGTGGGTAAATAGTCAGGGTGCGGGGTTAGGGTTTACTTGTTCAAAACCGATCAAAATTACATATTTGAGCATGAGATTCACATATATGCATGCTGAGGTCTTGGGAACTATAAAATATAAACCTAACCAAGTATCAGAATGAGGATACTCACAGAAAACATAATTAAAGTGCAAGAAAATGAAAGATGAGGGTATGAGTACACTTACCTCGTTCCGATCTATCACATTTCTAACTGGCTCTTGGACAGATTTGGACTCGTGGGCCTCCATCTTCTTCTTCTCTCTCTACTTCCCACACACTCTCTCTCTCTAAAAATCCAAAAATGGCTGAAAAATAACACGGGTGAAACCCTTGTGCGCTTAAGTACTGCAACTAGTGCTCAAGCGCCAGTCAGGCGGTAATCGGGTGCTCCTTTCTATTTTTCGCGCCGAGGTGGCACCTCAGGCACTCCTCGGGCGTGGAGGTTCTGTTTTTTGTGCCCTAGTGGTTCCTCGAGCACTAGTCGGGCACAGTTTAGGCTCGCGTCATGCCTGCAACATGCTAGCTTTGTGTTTTTGTCATCTAGGATTCGTTTTGACCCTTCTAACCCAATTTTTCACATCCTTGGACCCTAATTTTGATTATATAACTATAATAAGTCATGATTATCATAATTTAAAGTATGAAATCTTATTTACGGATTAACATTTCACGATTTTATAACTTTGGCTCCCAATTTACTAATTTCTAATCTTTGAGCTTTTCAATCTGATTCCTCCTGTACTCCTTGACCTTAATTCGCCTATTTTAACTTAATTACTTATCTTTTATTATATTTTGAAAACCAATACCCTTACAGAGCCCAACTTCCTATTAATTATCACGTTTTGGAACTCAAGTCGTTACAGGTCAAAATATATATTTCTTGGTTCTCTTTTTTTCTTTCATCGTTTTGTGATAAATTTATTTATGTTAATCTTGATGATATGAGTACAGTCCTTGTCAGTATCAAACAATATTTTTATGATTGTATTTGCAAAGCCCCATTTGCATTATGTTCAATTGCATGAGTATTTGAATTATTGACTTCTTACGGTCAAGGTTGAGGAGAGCGTATGAAAATACTAAGGTATATAATCGAATGGGAGGCTATAGTACCTTAATATGATCTACACTTATCCGATACTGATTTTCTTATCATGGTAGTGATGAGTATTTCCTAGTGTGGCAAGATACTTATGGCCATGTGACCATCATAGGAGATGATATCGGGGACATCATTGGTAAAAATTATTATAAGATGGTATGAGAATATTATAGGTATAGCCTCTGGGGGGACTTAGGAGTAGTAAGGATACCATGGATAATCTGGTATCACTTACCTAACCATTCGGGGTGTAAATACGCGACCTTTTGTTCACGGTGACAGAATAAGATCCAAGAGTTTCTTTATAATATATTGTTATTGATGATACATTTTTAGTTTGAAATTTTGTGGAATCCACGAGTTGTATTTGACAGAATCTATGTGTCGCATTCTATGACATTCGGATTCAGTGGAATCCATATTGTTTATTGTTATGTGATATTCAAGTCATTCATGTTGACATTCGGATTAGGAAAAGCCTGTTTATCTTTTGATATCAAATTTTGGGAGATTTTTGCTTATTTTTGTGATACGAGGATCGGGTGTGATCCATCTTGCTTTTACTTTGAGTTGTGTTTATGACATATTGTGATTTCTTAGATATAGTTAGATTTTTTACATTAGTATTGCAACCTTTATATCCTTGATATTTGAGATATTTATTATTATTATACGTTTTTAAT
>JAODPA010123803.1:0-17714 GCA_025585075.1 Nepenthes mirabilis
TCATTGACATTAATTGATTGGGAAATTCTTTTGACGAGGAAATTTCTGACCGTTATGAGAGAGCGCGTTTCATTTCTACTTATTTGCCTGTTCTTGCTGGCACTCGCACTCGCTCTCGCTCTCGCCGTGTGTGTGCCGATTTATCTCTTTACATTGCCCATCGCGCATCGATGCAGCCTGGAAGCAAATGATTTGTCCCTCTCATCTTCGAACTCAACTGAGATGATCAATCATACTGTGGACGTAGAGTCAGTTTAGTTGAAGCACAAGAAAATTTTCCGGAACTTCAATTTATTGAATTTCTGTCGATTCCATTCATTCAGGTTTGCATTCTTTATTGTGTATTTTCAAGTTGACATCGTGATTGATTTTTTGATGCTGGATATTTAGAATCTAGGGATCCAATGATCGGTTTTATTATTATCCGTTCTCAGACAACAAATCTTCATTATTGGTTTTGCTAGGGTTGCGGTTTGTTCATCTTTCCCCTCCGTTTCCTACAATGCGGTTGTGTCAGAAAACTCGGTGGTTGAATTTTTTTTTTCTACTGGTTATTTGTGAATTACGGTTCCAGTGAATCGATTATGGCAATATTTTTTTAATTCAATTCTTTTTTTCATTGATTCGGTGAAAATAATTCACGTCTCCGAAAAGAATGTTTGTATTTCTTTCACATTGTAGTAATTTTCATACTGCAGGATATTTCATAATTAGGGTATCAGACATTTAATCTTAGCAATGTTTGCTTTCACTTCACTTTTTTCATTGATTTGATTTAGAACATTCACATCTCTAGGGAGTTTATGTTTGTCTTTCCTTCACGATGTAGTGCGTTCTCTATAATGACAGTTGTAGTAAATACTCATCGCAGATTTTGTTACTTTTGTGGTTAACTCTGCTCGTGTGAAAAGTGTGAGCAGTTTTTGTTGTGAAAACGTTTTTCCCAGAACTGATTTTCTTGATTTTGTTATGTTGAGATGTGATGTTGGTATTGTTGTCTTGGGAAATCTAGTCTTATCAATTCGACATTTGATTGTTCAAAATTTCATCCACATCAGCTAAATTTGCACTGAATCAATGAATCAGAAGTTGACTTGCTGTTGGTTTAAATATTTGTAGGTGGTTTAACCTGGCTCCTATTGATCTGTGAGTACAAGTACGTGAGCTACAATGCTCAGATGTTGCAGACTGTTCAAATATTTGATGGCTTGAGGTTTGACCAAAGTGATTTGATAGTCACAGTCTTATTGATTTTCATGTATGGAGTCCAATTGTGATCCTTGGATATAAATCAATGGCATGAAGATATGGTGCACAATGGCAGTTCAAACTTTCGGGATTTATATATGTCTATTTTTCTTCTATCGGCTTCAGTGGTTGATGCAGCTCTTTCTTGCAGATCATGATGGAAACACTTGTCTACATGACACACCTTGACTATGATGACACTGAAAATCTGGTGTGTTTTTATGTTTTCTGTTTGATTGTTGTTCTCACAATATGTTATGCACCATTTCCTGTCTATGTATGCATGCACTTGGAATAAAAGTTAAGACTAAATGTTGGTGTTACTTTTTGAATATTAAAAGAGTCTGAATCTGTATTGCTTGTCTCCCCAACCACCTTGGGAAGGGGTGAGGAGGCGGGCATAGGCAAGACAAGTGTGTATTGTTTAGGTGGGGTTTTAACTGGATTTGCTCTCTTTCTATTGTGATATAGATGCTAAAAAAATTAAGCAAGCAGCTGAATGGTGAGGATTGGTCATGGAACTATTTGAATACCTTGTGCTGGGAGATAGGGTCTATATCTAGATCCATGGTAGAAGAGCAGGTATTTTCTTATCTGTCATTGGATGTATTCCTTCGTGTTCTTTTGATTTTGGTATGTTTGATGTTGGAACCAGTTTCCTTTTCCCTCTTCGATGATTGTTGATGTCAATTGTTCAGCTTTCTACCCTTAAGAAAATTGGTTCCTCGTTTAATATTTCTATTTGTTAATTTGACTAAGTACTTTTTTTTGCAGGAGAATTGGTTTTTGGTGATAGTTATTTGCGACTTGTTGAACTTATGTGAAATCACAAAGGGAAAAAGATAACAAGGTTGTAGTTGCTAGTAACATTATGCAGGTATCTATAATGTGAAATTTTAGTTGGGTTTGATATGGATTGTTCTGTTACCCATCACGACATGTCAATTGTTATGTCCTAACAACATTGAAAATTTTCAAATTCTTCATTTACTCGAAAGCTGATAGATTTTGTACGAACACAAGTTTGAAATTAGCATGTGCTACTTTAGATGGTGAATACGTCTAGTTATGACATGCATGCACGGTTTCTGTGTTCAGATTCTCATAAAATATTTTGATTAGTTATTTGGATGGATTGATAGGTATGTTGTTGGGTAGCAGCCCAAGTTTTTAAGAGCTCATTGGAAGTGTCTGAAAACAGTTGTTAATAAGTTATTTGAATTCATGCATGAATCACATCTAGGAGTCCAGGTCATATTTTGCTCTAGTCATTACTAGGAAATCTAGAACTATTGCTTCTTATGAGAGTATCATGCCAAATTTGATGTACTATTATAAAAGTTTTTTTTCAATGGCTTTTGCATGTGCTTCATTAGTGAATGTATTTTTCCACTATTTAGGTTCAGTTGATGATGCTCACAACTATTGGTCCTAAGCTATCTCGTTTAGTGGTTGGCACTGTGTCCTTTTCTTGGAATTTGCTCTGTTTTGCTTCATAATTGTTTAGTAAAATTATTATGTGAGGTTCATACTAGTACTTTGTCCTGTTAGGTGGGTAAATTTGTTTGACTAATTTGTTGTTTGTACTTCTTCCAGGTTGATTTATTATTATTATTATTTTTTTGTGGTGAGGATATTACATTCAAAGTGTCTCAAGCGTAGCAATACAGAGTTGTTGACGAATGTTTTTTTCTAGAGCATTTAGGTTATATTACTGAGCAATTGAAATCCTTTGCTTTGTGGTGTTCAAGATGTTTTTTGACTTACATGAACAAATTTTCTCCCCAGGGGCAGGGAGCATAATATAACAGCAAATTGTGAGCAAAATTGGTAGCATCACGCTGACAGTATGATTTAAGATGCTTTATGACTATAGGAACAAATTTCCTCCCTATGGGTCAGGGACACAATACAAGAACAAATTCCAAGGCATATCTGGTAGCATCACCCTAACAATATGAGTTAGTGATTTTACTATCCAACCAATGGACAATAATAAAACATGAAAAGATTGAGCTAATCACTTGTTTTTGTTTTATTCTACTTATTGATTATTAGTATAAAGTATGGACACAAGCTGCTATAGTAGTGCTGCTATTCTCAATGATATTATGATTCTCTTCCTTCCAAAATCAACAATTAATTGCATAAAGTAAATTATAGACTAAGTACCAGTTCAATTATTCTTCTGGTAAAGTTAAGATCCATCTGTCTACCTTATTGCATGTAAATCACTTGTTGATTGCAGCTGAGCTTTTTTAGATTTAATAGAGGTTTTTGGGCCAAGTCAAGATACATGATGCATCTGATTTGCCTTATTGCATGTGAGTTAGTTCAGAAATGTTGCTAAACTTCTTGGTTCTCATGGAGGAGCATCCTTTTGTTTCCCATACCTCGATTCTTTAGCTATTAAAAGTGATTTTATTTTGCAAAGATGCAATGAGGATAGTGCTCTAGTATATTAGACATACCAAACATGCTCATGGACAATTAAGGATGCTTGCAAGATTGGGTTTGTAGATTATTGGAAACATAAAAATGAACCTTCTTGAGGGTCCTCCCTTCTCTCTTGTTTTCAAATTTTACGAAGGTGGTTTTTGGTCGATTCTCGCCGGCACCGGCAAGACCGGCCCCCTGGGGGCCTTAGTAGCTCCTTCCCTTTTGTTCCCTCCATCCTTTCGTCCCGTTTCGAGCTCTTTGAAAGTGGTCTAAGTGGATGCGATGAACCATCCCTCTGGTTCGTTCCCCCCTTTGTTGTGAACGGCCCCAATGCGGTCTCCTATCCCTGATGCTTCTTTCCTTGAAAGCACGAAGCGGCTGGAACTGAGCTATGTTCATCCGTTGGTAAATACAGTGTCTTCCTTTGTGTTGTCTGGTGTTGAGGCAGATGGGCTTCGAACTACGACGCCGAAGGCAGGTAATTTTCTCCTTCCTTCGTCTAGTTCTGGGAATGCTTCCTTTGGTCCAAATACTTGCCTTCCCCAGTCTTTCTGGGCTAATTAGGTCTATGGATGTAACTGGGCTGATGCAATACTTCCCTCCTCAAAGATTTGAAGGAGACACAGCAGTCATTTTCCTTCCCCCTGATGTTGTTTCACAAGGGGAATTGGTTTGAAGATACGCTCTGGTTGGGTATTTTTGTGGGAATCCCCTTAATTTCCGTGCTATTAATCATATTGCCCGAAAAACATATGCTAGATTTGGGGTTAGCCATGTTGCAGAGCATGGTGCTGAATTTAACTTCTTCCGGTTTGCTTCCCGTGGGATGATGGATTCATGTTAGTCTGCTGGCCCTTGGGCTTTTGCTGGAAGGCCTCTCTTCCTCAAATAGTGGGTCCCTGGCATGCCAGTGAGTAAGGAGGAACACAAGTCCTTCCCCATTTGGATCAATCTTCACAATGTCCCCCTTGATTATTGGACTCTTCTTGGCTTAAGTTGGATTGCTAGTGCTGTGGGGAAGCCTTTGCAGGTAGACTCTTATACGGCAAAAATGAATCGGCTTAAGTTTGCGAGGGTATGTGTTGAAGTGAATTTTGAGTCGATAATGCCTTCCAAAATTAGGTTGGACTCAGGGAGGCAATCTTCTTTGGAGTGGCCAGCTCTTGTGGAGGTTGAATATAGCTGGAAAACAGTCTGGTGTGGTGGTTGTCATCTTCTTGGCCATAGTAGCTCCCAATGCAACACCATGCATTCAATGCCTGATCCTGCCCCCTCAGTGCCAGACTCGAACCAGATTAAGGGATTGCAGTTTGATGGAGGAGCTGTGCCGTCTAAGGCCTATGACATGGAGACTTTGGGTCGAGCTCAGTTGGCTGGAGATCACCAATTGTTGCCCTCTGATCAGACTGTCCCTGGTTGGACTATTTTGAGCTCGGTAGACCTGGGGACTTCTCACCCCTCTCTGGATTTTGGAGATGCCTCAGTCTGCAGGGAGTCTGCAACCAGAGACTTGGCCTCTTTAGAAGCTGTTGATAAGCAGGAGCTAAGCCCCACTGCTGAAAAATCAAATTTAGCCCAACTTCCCCCTGATGGAATGGTTGCCACTCTTGGAAATTTGGGGCTTCCTGCCCAGGTTGTGGTAGATTTGCCCCTGGGTCTCGACTGCAGATTTCTTAAAGCCTCTTGGTTGTCCTTAGCTAGGGACTCGGTCTCCTTTGAGGCTGTTGATCAGTTGCTGCTGAGCCCATCTTCTGCAATCTCAAGTTCAGCCCAGCTCTCCCCAGCTGGAATGGATGCAGCTCCTGATAATATTGCCCTTCCTGCCCAGGCTGTGGATCGACTCTAGGTTGCTGCAAATCTTTCAGGCTCATTTGCAGCTATTATGATGCGTGGACTTCAAACGAATGGAGCAGAGGTGCCTAGCTCAGGTGATCTGTCTCTCCAATCTGGGGAACTAAGCTCTTGCCCAAGTATGGGCAAGCTGAAGCATAATCTGGATATGATTTGTAAGCAGCTGAACGCCTCTCGTGCTAGTGACATGGACTTTTCTAATTCCTTGCCCGAGCAGGTTAGTTCAAGGAAACAATCCAAGTCCTGGAGGCACTGGAAATCCACTCCAAAGCATCCTAAGGGCGTTACAACATAATCTGTTTGGTGGATTTTTGGTGACTGATTCTGCTGGCATTTTCAGTGCCGGTTGTGTGGTTATATGTGATTACGCTTAAGTCTGCTGTAGGTCTGAAAGTACTGCTGTAGATTTGTTTGGGTGAGGGTGGCTGACAGAGGTGGTTCCTCCGGTTCGGTTAGTTATTCTAGTAGATNATATTTACCAATTATTTATAAAACAAACAAAATCCTTAAATATTTACAAATTGAAACTAAACCTCAAAACATGTGGTAAAATTACATGCATGTATAGGGAATCAAAATGAGGGTGAAGAAAATGAAATACGTGTATAATAAAATTACCAAATGTAAGCCAAATTAAACGAAAATCAAAATAGATCAAGGATAGAGCTTATTGATACTTGTCTTAATCTCTGATCTAACAGATCTGATCAAAAGATACTCTGAAATCCTTCTTATCTTCCTATTCTTCCTTCCCTTCTCTTTCTCTCTCCTTCTATTCCTTCATTCGCAAAATGCCTAAAAACAGTATGCATCTTCTTATATAAGCTAATAGACACATGAGCACTGCCTCAGGTGCACGTTAGGTGCCGTGCCTAACTTCAACCGTGCACGAGCGCCACCTTAGGCTCTCCTTGAGTGTGAACAATTTGTCGAAATCATGCTCAAGCACCACCTCAATCTACCCGAATCCTGCTTGAGCAGTCTAGAGGTGCTCCTTAGGTGTGCCCAATATTCCAAAAGTGCGTATGTGCTTCAGATGCCAAAATTGCTTTCTTCCCCAAATTTTTATTTAAATTCGCATTAGACAATTATTTCTAATATATCCAAAATAAATCCATAATAAATAGACAATATCAATTTAATTAGATGCAAAATGGGGTGTTACAAAACTTGTCCATGCTGAGCATGACACCAAACTCTAACATATTAAGTAGGATCATGTCTTTTGGTAGATGATGGTCTCTTACTGGAGCAATACAATTAGCTTATACCAAATCAATATCAACAGTCTCAACAATCACAATGGATGCCACCAATGTAAAGTTCAGTAGCCTTACAACAGTCTCCAAATGTGGCTTAAAACATGACACAAAGGAATGTGTCGCATTAGAGTCCAATAAAGCACCAAGTCCTTCACCGACTTAAGAAATCTAAACCAAGATTATTTCCTAAATATCCAAAGTCGTAATATCTTAGCGAATCCTAATAGTTCTTGAATATTTCCGATTTCAAAGTCTCAATTATTTTCTTAGAACTTTGTCTATTTGGTACCATAATGGGGGTGACCTGAATCCAAAATGCTCAAACCTAGCGCTAATTGACCACACGGAAACTCGAATCATGAATACTCCTCATAAATATCCATCTTTAATAAATACCATCTAATATAAATGTCTATTTTCTCAAACCATGAGGTCAAATGAAATGGCCAACTACAATCTAGAACTCAATGGAATGCGGTCCCAAAATATTATCCAACTACTATCCAAGAAAGTAAAAATCTCCCATCACTCCACATGAATATAGCTAGATCCAGAATCGGCTTTACTTGTAATCTTTTCGGCAAAGGCACAATCTTTAACTAGCTCTATAAATATTTCCTACTTAAGAACCAATAAAACATATGAATGAGTTAAATACTTAACAAGTAATATAATCAATAATAATAGTAAATCGTAATCATCCCAGATAAACAATATTAATATAGGCAAGAGTCACATCAATGTCATATTCATTGATTGTTTTCTATTTGATACTCTATGTCACGCTGTAACCACAACTTAAGAATGTTATAAGGATCAGTTGTAAAGGGTTTCTGCCAAATCAAATTCTTTATCATATTAAACATATCATATGGGAAGAATGTTAAATTCATTGGCATAAATGCAATGGTTAAATGTATAAATTGTTGACTCAAAAATAAATCGAAAAACTATTTTTCTTGACCGGTCCTTGTTCATCTTATTCCTCACGAAGCCTAGTATTCAGCTCTGAATTACCGTATCACAATTCTTCTCAAACAAAGGTTATGCTTATTAGACATTTTAACCCACTTAATTCCACAAGATTCAATCAAGATATGATAATCAAATGACTCCTACAATGACTTTTTGAAAACAACGAAGACTAGCAAGTGGTGTTTTAAAATTTCATCTACATGATGAAATGAAAAACCAAAAGATATGGAGAGGAATTTCGCAACATAATAGCAACAAGAATAGGTAAGAATTTACTGGTCTTGTCCTGATTTTCTCTCAAAAATTAGTAGCAGTAGCAGTAGGCACAGAGTAGAGATTTAGCTCTCACTTTCTCTCTATTTTCTCGCAGCCTCAATGCCTCTTTCTCTCTCTCTCTAAATGCTGCTATCTACGACTAAGAATATGGCCCAAAAAATGGAGGGAATGAGTCTTTCTTATTAAGAAAGAGGGTAATAGAGTGAGAATGCATCAAAGGAAGGGGGTCAGCAAAAGTGAAAAACCAAGTTCTTCCATAACTAACTCTTCCTCCTAATCGAATGATAGGATAAACGTAGTAAGATACATGCATAGAAGGGGGCGGCTAACACATAAAGGAGAGGATATTAAGTTGATGTTCTAAAGGCAATTATGGGTGCGGCCAGGGGGGTTTGAACTAATACTTCTTTTTTAATTCAGTCTTTCCTTGTTAAATGTTAGATTATTGTAAGGATAATGTTCTAGTACATGATTTTGTTACATAGACAAGGCCATATGATCATTTAAGAAGCATGACAGTCATAGCAGCATCACAGCATCAGTAGTTGTAGCTCCATTGTGGAAACTAGCAAAAAGTAAGATTCCGCTTTAACAAACGGATCATACAGATAGAATGACAACCATCATAATAGTTTAGCAACTAAATTGTAATTGAATAAACTACATGTTAACCATTAGGAAATAGGTGCCGAGTAGGGATTCGAACCCTTGGCACCATGGTTCATAGACACATGCTCTAATCCTTTGAGCTACCGGCCCCACCCCGCCTCCACTGGATCTGTTTCCAGGAATGGTTAAATAGCTGAAAATCTGTTATGAGTAATGTCCTATTTTTATGGCTTTTATAAAGCAAACTGTAGCATTGTAATAGGTTCAATTGGATGAATCAAATATCTGTACTTCTTGTATGTTTCATATGAATTATATCTGTGTGTTACGTTCTCTCTTGCCTGTTACCTTCTCTCCTTTTGAATCTTCCTATCTTAGTTTCTTTTATATTCTTACTTCGATTCCTACTTGTTTCAATACTAAACGCGATCCTATTTACAAGATATCATCAATCTTATAACAATTAGTGTCAGATTCGGTTTTCTTCCTCCATTTTACGCACACAAATTCCTGCCACGTCTCTGATGGCTATTGAGAGACAATGCTAGAGGTCAAACTTAGGCAATTTCAACTAGAATTACAAGAAGAGTGCAAAGAACAACTACAGCAACATCAGCAACCCATGGATGGAAAATTCAATTCCATGGACTAGAAAATGGAAACCTTTGTGCAATAAATCAGGCAGTTGATACGGGCAAAGGCCAACACCACTTCATCAAAGGAGCAAATCAACACTTCTCTTAATCAGGTAGTTTCTGCATCCCCCACACATTTACCTCCTATTCGGACTAACATCCCTCTAGATATCACTACCAAAATTTAGCACCACAGCCATCTAACAAAGCTTTATTTTCCACAATTTGATGGCCACAACTCTAGAACTTGGTTATTCAAAAGCAAAACATGTTTCCGTTTTTTGACCAAATCTCATCCTAGCAAAAAATTGAAACAGCTTTGGTTTATTTGGAAGGTGAAGTTGCCATTTGGATCCAAGGCTATTGTACTAATGTGTATTACAATTCTTGGGAGATATTTTCTAGTAATATATGCTCCTGATTTGGTGATAGATCATTCTTGGACATTATTGAGGAATTCAACAAACTCACCTTTGTGATGCCTATTTCGTATCTTGTATCCTTAGTGGTCTCAATAAGGAAATTGGACATATAGTAAAACTTCTCAATCCTACCTCATTATCTCAAGATTTTTTACTTGCATTAATACAAGAACAATCCCTTGAAGCCATCAATCGAAAGCCCAAATGCTCACAATTTTTCATTTCTTACAAAAATACAACTGTTGCCGAATCACAACTTACTAGTAATAAACCTTAAACCCATAAATTTGATTTCTCCTTCTTTACCTTTGACATTACTCCAAAAACATGCATTGGGACTTAATTATAGATGCAATGATAAATTTTTTGCTGGTCATAGATGCCAAGCGTGACAATACAACTGCATAAATTTCCATTTAAAACGAAAGAAAGTACTCTAAAATACCAAGTATGGAATAGCTATGGACACTTTGCAGTAGTTGGCAATTTTGAAACCATGAGAAAAAGAGACATATAATCATAGTTTATCGATATAAATCCTACGTACACCATCTATAAATACATAGATAGATGTCATTTATCATTTTGCCGATTGAATGAGGTAGTTAAGTTTGATCTCGATTTCCAAATATTTTAAAAATACATGTTATGGGTTTTCTACTACATAAGAAGCGGTGAAAGATTTTAGTTAGTCAGATCTCTAATTTCCTAATTGTTAAGAAAAGCTTCAAATATGTTTGAAAAAATTGAGAACAACATACTAGAGGGTTGTAAAGTAGTTAATGGTGATGTCCAAAGATTTTTCCTCGCTGCTTAGAAAAACCATAGCATATTTAAATATAAAGGGAAAATGTTTATTTTCTCTGTTATACCATTACTTATGACAATTTTCTCCTTAAAATTTTCGCCCTAACATGATTATTATTCCTAAAGAAGACTTTCATTTTATTATTATAGTCACCAAATAAACTTAAAATTATTTTCTCAGGCCACTATCATCACGTAGCCAATTCTTTCTTATCCCTCAATTCTCTTTATTTGAGAAATGGACTAGGAGGAACTCTTTATTTGAGAAGTGGCCTAGGGGGAAGTTCAACTCTTTTTTCCTCTTACAAAAAGATGTTGAAATTCAATACTCCTTTAATTTTTGAAAACACAGACAGACGCATCATTTTAGTCATCTACCAAAATCGAAAGGCTAAAGGGAAAGATATGAATCACTTGTTCTCTCGACTTATGTTATATACTATGTATATTTATACCTAACCACAAGTCTTAAGAGGTCTTCATCTTAACCACTAGTCTCATTTATTCAAGCAGTCTTCCTCCATTGCAGTATCAAGCTGGATTAATCAAGTACCGTAATTCATTGTATGTTGGCTCTCACACAGATTTGAGAACCGAACTCAATATAGCTCCTCATGCTTCTCCAATTGGAGGCCACTGAAGTATGGTTGCTGCATATTAGCAATTACATCAAATTTTCTATTGATTGGCTTATATTAACTAGTTGTTCAATTTATAAGGTCTCGTGCAATAAGTCATCAATATAAGGAAGATGGGGAAACCATACCTAGGCCTCATATAACCATTGCCAATTCCATATCAAGCATGGTGAACTATCACCCATGGATTTCATAGAACATGTACGACACTTTGGTGGAAAGATACTATCATGGTGATAGCAAGCAAACTCACTTAGTATGTTCATTACCTTACACTAAAATACCCATTTACCGCATTAATAGGCACCAACTTTTCATGAATAATATTGTCAAACTCTATGGTTTACCATCCACTATCATATCATACAGGTACAAGAAATTCACAAGCATATTTTTTCAATCCCCCTTAAAAACACATGGTACTACGATACATCCTTTAACAACATACCATTCACAAACTGATGGCTAATCCAAACACTTTAAATTCTATCTTTGTTGCCTCACAAGCCAAAAATCATCTAATTCGTCCCAATGTTCACCTCTTGCTGAATGGTGAGATAATTCCACTTTTTCCACATCCATTAAAATTTCGCCAGTCTCAACCAATTTCTTAAGGACCAGTTGACAATTGCACAAAACAAAATGAGGAGTCTCGCGGATAGATTTAAGTTTAATAGGAAGTTTGAAGTAGATGACTTGGTGTATTTGAAGCTGTAGCCATGTAGACAAAGTTCAATAACTATAAGGAAATGCTCAAAAACTTACTGCATAGTATTTTGTTTTTTTCTAATTGAAGCCAACATGGGGCAAGTTTCATATCTTTTGACGCTTCCTCTTGGATGTAAGAGACATCCGTTTTTCATTTGTTTCTATTGAAGAAATGTGTTGGGAACCAGCAGCATCCCAAGACAAGCTCTTCAGCAATATAAGGACTCCTTTATAATACAGCCTCAATAGGTCATTCAAAAAAGGACAATGAATCAGGATCTCTAGCAATACTACGATGATTAACGCATTGGATCAACTTAGTTGAAGCTGATGCAACATGAGAAGATGGTTCTTTTATATAAAAATAATGTGGCCAAAGGGAGCATAGTTGTTACATAATCAAGGGCATACGATCATTTCAGGAGCATGATAGCAACATTATAGCATCAGTATTAATTGCTCCATTTTTTGTAAATTAGCAAAACGAAAGTTTTCACTTCAGCTAGTGGATAAAACAGAATGGCAACCATCATAACATCTTAACGAGTAAATTGTAGTTGAATAACTACCTCTTAACCAGTAGGAAAATAGGCACCAAGATATGGCTTAGTAGCAGCAAATCCGTTATTGCAATGTTCGATTCTGTGGCTCAGATAAGGGAAAGTGCAACATTATAATAGGTACTATTGGATGAATCAAAATCAGGAGTCTTCTTGTATGTTTTATATGAATCATATCAGTCTTCTGTGTTCTCTCTTTTCTGATACCTTCTGTCATTTTCTGAAATTTTCTTTATATTTAAGTTTCTTTTACATTCTTGCTTCATTTCTACTTGTCTCAACGCTAAACTCGATCCTATTTGCAAGAAATCATCAATCATGTAAAAAATTTATAATATATAGGATGTAGCATAGGGAGGGGCAGCCCAATGGTGAGTAAGGGGTGAGACTATAAATTGATTTTTTGATGCTGGATGTTTAGAATCTAGGGATCCAATGATCAGTTATATTATTATCCGTTTTCAGACAACAAATCTTCATTATTTGTTTTGCTAGGGTTGCGGTTTATTCATCGTTCCCCTCCGTTTCCTACAATGCGGTTGTGTCAGAAAACTCGGTGGTTGAATTTTCTTTTTCTACTGGTTATTTGTGAATTACCGTTCCAGTGAATCGGTTATGGCAATATTTTTTTAATTCAATTCTCTTTTTCATTGATTCGGTGAAAATAATTCACGTCTCCAAAAAGAATGTTTGTATTTCTTTCACATTGTAGTAATTTTCATACTGCAGGATATTTCATAATTAGGGTTTCAGACATTTAATCTTAGCAATATTTGCTTTCACTTCACTTTTTTCATTGATTTGATTTAAAACATTCACATCTCCAGGGAGTTTATGTTTGTCTTTCCTTCACGATGTAGTGCCTTCTCTATAATGACAGTTGTAGTAAATACTCATCACAGATTTTGTTACTTTTGTGGTTAACTCTGCTCGTGTGAAAAGTGTGAGCAGTTTTTGTTGTGAAAAAGTTTTTCCCAGAACTGATTTTCTTGATTTTGTTATGTTGAGATGTGATGTTGGTATTGTTGTCTTGGGAAATCTAGTCTTATCAATTCGACATTTGGTTGTTCAAAATTTCATCCAGATCAGCTAAATTTGCACCGAATCAGTGAATCAGAAGTGGACTTGCTGTTGGTTTAAATATTTGAAGGTGGTTTAACCTGGCTCCTATTGATCTGTGAGTACAAGTACATGAGCTACAATGCTCAGATGTTGCAGACTGTTCAAATATTTGCAGGCTTGAGGTTTGACCAAAGTGATTTAATAGTCACAGTCTTATTGATTTTCATGCATGGAGTCCAATTGTGACCATTGGATATAAATGAATGGTGCACAATGGCAGTTCAAACTTTCGGGATTTATATATGTCTATTTTTCTTCTATCGGCTTCAGTGGTTGATGCAGCTCTTTCTTGCAGATCATGCGGGAAACGCTTGTCTACATGACGCACCTTGACTATGATGACACTGAAAATCAGGTATGTTTTTATGTTTTTTGTTTGGTTGTTGTTCTCACAATATGTTATGCACCATTTCCTGTCTATATATGCATGCACTTGGAATAAAAGTTGAGACTAAATGTTGGTGTTACTTTTTGAATATTAAAAGAGTCTGAATCTGTATTGCTTGTCTCCCCAACCGCCTTGGGAAGGGGTGAGGAGGTGGGCAGAGGCAAGACAAGAGTGTATTGTCTAGGTGGGGTTTTAACTGGATTTGCTCTCTTTCTTTTGTGATATAGATGCTAAAAAAATTAAGCAAGCAGCTGAATGGTGAGGATTGGTCATGGAACTATTTGAATACCTTGTGCTGGGAGACAGGGTCTCTATCTGGATCCATGGTAGAAAAGCAGGTATTTTCCTATCTGTCATTGGACGTATTCCTTTGTGTTCTTTTGATTCTGGTATGTTTGATGTTGGAACCATTTTCCTTTTCCCTCTTCGATGATTGTTGATGCCAATTGTTCAGCTTTCTACCCTTAAGAAAATTGGTTCCTCATTTTATATTTCTATTTGTTAATTTGACTAAGTACTTTTTTTGCAGGAGAATAGGTTTTTGGTGATGGTTATTTGGGGCTTGTTGAACCTATGTAAAATCACAAAGGAAAAAAGACAACAAGGTTGTAGTTGCCAGTACCATTATGTAGGTATCGATAATATGAAATTTTAGTTGGGTTTGATATGGATTCCTTTGTTACCCATCACGACATGTCAATTGTTATATCCTAACAACACTGAAAATTTTCAAATTCTTCATTTAATCGAAAGCTGATAGATTTTGTACGAATACAAGTTTGAAATTAGCATGTGCTGCTTTAGATGGTGAATACGCCTAGTTATGACATGCATGCATGGTTTCTGTGTTCAGATTCTTATAAAATATTTTGATTAGTTATTTGGATGGATTGGCAGGAATGTTGTGGGTAGTACCCTAGGTTTTTAAGAGCTCATTGGAAGTGTCTGAAAGTAGTTGTTAATAAGTTGTTTGTGTTCATGCATGAATCACATCTAGGAGTCCAGGTCATATTCTGCTCTGGTCATTACTAGGAAATTTAGAACTATTGCTTCTTGTGAGAGTATGATGCCAAATTTGATGTACTATTATAAAAATTTTTTTCTATGGCTTCTGCATGTGCTTCGTTAGTGAATGTATTTTTTCCACCATTTAGGTTCAATTGATGATGCTCACAACTATTAGTCCTAGGTTATCTCATTTAGTGGTTGGCACTGCGTCCTTTTTTTTGGAATTTGCTCTATTTTGCTTCATAATTGTTTAGTAAAATTATAATGTGAGGTTCATACTAGTACTTTGTCCAACTTGGTTGGTAAATTTATTTGACTAATTTGTTGCTTGTACTTCTTACAGGTTGATTTTTTTTTTTTTGGTGGTGAGGATATTACATTCAGAGTGTCTCAAGCGTAGCAATACAAAGTTGTTGATGAATGTTTTTTTCTAGTGCATTTAGGTTATATTACTGAGCAATTGAAATCTTTTGTTTTGTGGTGTTTAAGATGTTTTATGACCTACATGAACAAATTTCCTCCCCAGGGGCGGGGAGCATAATATAACAGCAAATTGTGAGCAAAATTGGTAGCATCACGCTAATAGTATGATTTAATATGCTTTATGACTATAGGAACAAATTTCCTCCCTAAGGGTTAGGGACACAATACAAGAATAAATCCCAAGGCATATCTGGTAGCATCACACTAGCAATACGAGTTAGTGATTTTACTATCCAACCAATGGACAACAATAAAACATGAAAAGATTGAGCTAATCACTTGTTTTTGTTTTATACAACTTATTGATTATTAGTATGAAGTATGGACACAAGCTGCTATAATAGTGCTGCTACTCTCAATAATATTATGGTTCTCTTCCTTCCAAAATCAACAACCAATTGCATCAAGTAAATTATAGACTAAGTACCAGTTCAATTGTTCTTCTGGTAAAGTTAAGATCCATCTGTCTACCTTACTACATGTAAATCACTTGTTGATTGCAGCCGAGTTTTTTTAGATTTAATAGAGGTTTTTGGGCCAAGTCAAGATGCATGATGCATTTGATTTGCCTTATTGCATGTGAGTTAGTTCAGAAATGTTGCTAAACTTCTTGGTTCTCATGGAGGAGCATCCTTTTGTTTCCAATACCTCGACTCTTTAGCTATTAAAAGGGATTTTATTTTGCAAAGATTCAATGAGGATAGTGCTCTAGTATATTAGACATACCAAACATGTTCATGGACAATTATGGCTACTTGCAAGATTAGGTTTGTAGATTATTGGAAACCTAAACATGAACCTTCTTGAAGGTCCATTTGGTAATTCATTTGGAACAGTTTTTTGTAAAAAAAATTATTAGTTTGTTCTCCAAAAGACAGAGTGAGGTTTTCTCTCAGTTATTTTGGGTTTGATAATAATTTTCAATTTAGAACTTTTTCAAAACATTCAGAAATTGTTTTTGCAGCAGTTATTAATTATAACGTTTGTCAAGGTGCTTCTCAAAATTTTAAAAAATCAGCCCCTCATCCCTTTAGGGCTCTATTTGTATGAAGCTATAAGGTTGGCAAATTATCCATGGAATGTAAAATTATATGCCAAATCTCCTGTTGATATATAGATTTTTAATGTTTCCAAGCACTGAATTTATCTACTATTAACATAGGCATGTTTAAATATCTAAAGTGACATGTAGGATAATAAAAGAGAGTCTAGCTTACTGAACTTTAAGAGAAGCCTACCGCAGACTGAATGCCAGTTAATTGAAGGACATAAGCTCTTTATCGGATCATAAATTGATTTAAGTTGCAGTTGATCAAAACATATACTTTAATTATGTTTGGCTGTGATCTCCTTTTTTTTGGTTGGGTTCAGCAATTTATTGGCTAATCTACTGATTGATAAATTTCGATGGCTAATGTTTTGTTGCATGTGTGAACTGAATGCTTATTGTTGCATTGTTTTGTCAAGGAAACTACTTTTTTGGGACCCATAATGAAATAAAAATGTGAAACTGCAAATAAAATAAATTATTTAATCTTGCTGTTGACTCTTGGAAGTTAATGTTAAATCCTGTGATCTTTTAGGACATGGCGTATGACACATTTTTAAAATTGTCCAAAAATGCAAGTGTAAATTTGTTATTGTGCAAGTATGGTTCAACAATATTGCTTTATGCATAGAATTCATATTGGAATAGACTATGACATAACTTTTAGTCTTGGCACCATCATTGCAAACTATAGAAAACAATTTCAATATGTGCACAATTGCTTTATGGCTAAGATTAGATTGTCAGAATTAATTTATAGTAATGGCTGCCTTACATGTTGGAGAAAGTGATCCGTTTGTTTTTGAACTTGTAACTGGCCTTCCAACAACTGTTGTTGATCTTGGGCATTACCAAATTCACACATTCTATGAATCTATTTGTCTTATTTGCTTATTATGATGATTACTTTGTTGCAAAACAATTTTGTTATGATGTAATTATAGTGCTACATATTTTTAGGTTGGTCATATGATTCATGCAGAGTCTGATCTGCAAAGGAGGGATGAGTATTTACGAAGGTTGATGGAGTTGCCTTACCAGGTTAGCAATTCTTATTTAGGCCTTGTAACATATTAGTAACACTTGATTGTGCTTCTGTCTGAAACTTTCAGACACTTACTACCATAGATAAAAATATCAACTGATATATATTAATATTGGGCCTCTATTATTAAGATTTTCCAATATCCCATCAATATTGTGTGTCGTATTAACGATATATCTTAATTTATCGG
>JAODPA010123804.1:7616-31220 GCA_025585075.1 Nepenthes mirabilis
CATGTATCACATTGTATATATATATATATATATATATTTTATAATTTCCAAAGACATAGCATTTTTAGCCAAGTAACCACCATATTATAGCACTGAAGACAAGTATCCAGCAATTGGTCATTTTGATCATCCACTTCACATATAGTTCCATTTATGAAAAAGAGTTTTTCTCAAAATTCTGAGGGCACTTCAAAATGTCCTAGCCCAAGACTGGTAGTTTGCTGTAGTGAGAGACAGAAAGGGTGATTTGTGAGTACTGTTGTTGATCGGTCAACTTATCTATATTAGTCTCTTATACTGGATGGTTTTTTCTTTTACTGATGTAATGATAAGCATTGCTGTATTGTTGGTCTACTTCTTGATACTAACGTATTATTTCTACATAATGCATCTATTTTTATTGTCGATTTAGTTTCTGATCTCATGTATGCATTGTTATTACAACAGATAATCCAATATTTCATGAAAAAACAAAACACATTGAAAATGATGTAAGATCATTCATGACAAAATACAAGAACGAGTCATCTCAACTGCTTTTGTTTCCTCCAAGTTTCAACTAGCACATATTTTTCTAAGGCCCTCACATATCAACTTTTTGTCACTTATTATCCAAGATGGGGCGTTGAAGATAGACACTCTCTATCTTGAGGGGGTGTTGAAATTCACTTTGCATCAATGCTACAAAATCAGAATCAAAGTGAGACCAGCAAATAGATGTGCATCAAACTGAATTGTTAATATGTTCTTATCCAGTTGATTACATCAGATGCCAGATCAGTAACACATACAGGAGATCAAATGCCAAATCAACAACAGATAAAGATGTAGCATAGAAATTTATCAGTAACAAGAAGTAGACCATCTGTACAGCAATGCATCTTTACATCAGTAACAGAAACAAACCATCTAGCATAACAGAGTTATGCAGATCAGTTGATACACTCTTTTAATTGCCTAACTATTTCAAATTAGTTGGATGTAAGCTTTACATTCTATTTTAGCCTTAGGATAACACGTGGATAAAATTGTTTGATAGTGAAGAAATGTTTGTGGCTACAATCTATTCAAGATTTCTAAATAAGCATATTGATTATTATATCATAATTATAACACAAATTAATGCAAAAAAGCAACCTACATTTTCTGTCAAAATTGCCTCTGAGTTTATGGATTTCTTCTATAATGCTTTCACTATCATTTTCGTGCACACAAGTAGGATATAATATCAGCTCTTTTTCCATGTCTAGTATCTAGGTTATAGAAGTCATCAGTTTGCAGGTACATTTTGTCTTTATATCATCCTTAAAAATTCATAGAAAAAAGAAGTAAAACATGAGGAATACAAGAGGCAGCCTTCTACCATGATTCATTGCATTCTTTTTATTTTTCCATTTATTCCCTTTTTTATTCTTGCAATACTGATTTCAAGCAACAGCTTCATGCAATAGACGGTGCAGCCCTAGTAGCAACAATGTCATGCATTTATAGGTGAAAATATCAATATCGACATTAAAATCGATCAAAAGATATATTGAAAAATATGTATCGGTATTAGATATATCCGATGAAAATTTTTTTAAAAAATCGTTAAATGACAAGGGCATATTAATCAATATAGAATTTTCACAATAATGGGAAATATCAGTATTGGGCCCCGATACTAATTCATATCAACCAATATTTTTATCCATCAAAGCTACCTTAGTGGTATTAGAGCTCCAATAGGTAGTATCACACCATAATTGATCCAGAGCCACCATTAAGCAATATTTTGGTAGTGCCTCAATTTTATGAGTACATAACATAGAGAATCTCATAGATTACCTCCAACGATAGAGAGGATTGCCGAGTCGAGGAAGAAGAATAAAAAAGAAGGATAAGGGATAGAGAAGACGACCAATAATAGAAAATAAGGAGAAAATTCTAGTGAAAAAGATGACTCTAAATCTAGTTGGACTTTAGACTCAACCAAAAAGTGGCAAAAGAAAAAGCAAAAATGAGTGTAGACTAGTAAAGCTTCTTCACAAGATTACAATTAATCACTTTGATTTATCATGAAATAAAAAAAGGAAGACCTAGACTAGTTTTATATATCCGGGGATGCAGGACGGATGTAAGAGGAGTTGAGGAGAATTGGAAACAATTGAAATTTCTGAAATTAAAATTCAAAGGACATGATTCAACTACTACATGATAATAGGATAGGCAGATTAGAGGTTAACCTAATCTAATCTTAAGTAGAGTTCCACTAGGAAGCTCTTGATTTCAGATCTAATTCAAAATTCAAGTCCCTCACTCAACCAAAATACTCCTCAATTTATAACCAAGGACCAGTTTACTTGTGCCTCTTGAATGAATTAATTCACCATGCATCCCAATCCATGCGGATAACGGTAGTTGTGTCCCAAGAAGCTACTTTCTAATGTCTCTTTCAGTTGCACCTCCAAAACATAGCCTTAGTTTAGGCACAAGTTAAGCATTCATTCGACACTTTTTTTAACAAATTTTCACCAGAAAAATCAGACAATCAATAGCCAAGAAATCTGCAAAATTTCAGCCTCAAAGAAGAGTCACATGATGCACAATAAAAGAGGAAAGGTGGACTTGTGGTTTCCAAAATCAAAGATTTCGTCTTATCAAAATTTTGGAACTAGTTTTGGCACATAATATATGTGAAAAGCAGGCAGAGTCAACCAAATCAATCTCATTGGAGCACAAAAACCAAGCCAAATCATATCTAAACACAACAACAAAGTTCTCTGCAAATGTTTCAAAAGCATCAACAAACAACAAAACATGGAATCAGTCATTAGAGGAGGAAACGCAACAGGTTTAAAGGCCAATGTATTGCTTTTGATGGTCCATGAATTGTTTAACACAACAATTTTTACGCAACATGATCCAATTTAACATGAAATAATTAAATACATGTTTAAGCACTGTTTCTCCATATATACTAAATCCACAAGGATTATATGATCATCAAAACAATTGTTATCCAATTGTTGTTTAATGTCATTGCGATCAAATATGAACATGCTTTTATCATAAAAACAATAAATGGAATACTGGGCTAGCAAAATGTACCACAAAAGAAAACCTTCAAATAATATAGTAACTATAAATTTGTGTGGAAAACCTCCACATACCATGATAACCAACTAGGATGCATGGATTGCCACGATCTTCAACAACCTGCAGAATCTGAGCTCGTGCTGCTAATAAGCCATAATGCAAGTAACTGCGAAATAACAAACCAGAAATATCTATTGAAAATATATAACAAACTGAAGTTAGCATTATGACTTCTTCAGATGAGCTCAATACAAATTCTTCTTAAATTGAGGACTGGGTTCAAAGGAAAAACTTGGACGTAATTGGAATACTAATAGCACCTAGACAAAGAAAAATATATCTAGTACAAAACCATTTCCAACATTTGATCACAGAAGAAGAGTTAAACCTGTGAACATATAGGTAATATCTTTGTCCCTTGAGATACATATTCTTCACATATGTGTCTTCCCCATCTGACATCCTTCGAACCTTTGTAGCATCGCTCTCGGAGATGGCATATGCCATTTGAACAGATCCACCTCCAAGATCTACCACCCCAACTGTACTTGAGTACTTCTTTCCCAAATTCCCAATCAAATAATTTATGGTCACCTGCATTATAAAGATGAATATCTATGAAAAGGTAGAGAGGGAAAAGAAACTAAAAACCTCTTATTTTCCAGTTCAACATATCATGATGTCTCCTAAATGGAGAGGAAAGCACTATCTGAAGGATGCAAGTGTGTGATGGAATTAGTTTCTGGTAAGCAACATTTTAAATTCATTTAGGAACGTTAATTATACACACGACCCAACTATTAATGTTTAGATTTCTTTTTTTTAAGGGGGGAGGGGGGAGGTCATAGAGAAACCAAACTAAATATCGTGAGACATGTTATAAGAAAATGGAAAAATATCCAAAGAGCCCTTCACAGAGCAAGCCAGCTTGGACCCCTAATGGAAAGTTTAATCTAAGTTATGGTTCGTTCCCACATGATTTGAAAAGTCTTTTTCATGATAAAATTTAAAAGCTAGACAAGATCAACCATTGCAGAAAAGGTGCTATTCTCATAGACATACTCCCTTTCTTTCAATACTTGACTTTTTCAGGCCTATTGTGCAGATACGTGATCATGACACAGAAAATAGATCAGTTAAGTTAGTTAGACAAACACAAACAAGCTGTTAGTGGCAGTGATCAAGAACCATATTGACACAGAAAAGGGCAGGATTGCAAAAAGTGAATTCTATCCTGGTCTCCACAAAAAGAATTCAACTTCTGTCCTTTAATGTCAATTTTCACCCTGTTGAAATTTTTTTCATTCTATCACTGCACCACCGCGGGGGGGGNAAATAAATCAAAGGAACAAAGGAGAAAAGGAAATAAATATAAAAAGGGAGAACGAAAGAAAAAAAAAGGCAAAAAAATTGATAGGGGGGGAACGTTGGCTCACGGAAGAGGATCTTTTGGGGGAGTTTTGTAGAGATTTTAGAATGGTTAGGTGTGGTTTAGAGTTTTGTTAATCATAATTTTATTCTAGTAGTTAGTTATCAAACATTTTTATTTTTATTAGTGTAGTAGCACCAGTTTTGATTTACTTCGCGGAATTTGATTGTTGATTCAAGCTCCACTTAGTTATTCACTAAATTGGTAGGTTTTATTATCACTGCAATTTGTTTATATTTATGCAACTTAGATTTATTATTGCACTTGTTATTTTTATCTTTAGAAATTCTTATCCTTTGTTTGAATTCATCATCTAGTTAGAAAAAACAGTTTCATTGTATTCAATCATTATTCCCCGCATTAATTTTTCTATGTCGTGCACTATTTAGTTAAATTTAATTTTTCCTCCTTGCAAATCTTATTCGTTTTTAAATTAGTCCTTTTATTTGTTCCAAATTTACAATTTTAAAAATTTCTTAAATGTTTTAATCATGCTTTATTCAAAGTAATTGCCTTTTGTTTTATTTTCACATTAATTCATTTTTTTAAAAAAACTCTAAAATCTAATCCTTTCATTTTTTTTTTTAAAGAATTTCTATAGGCCAAAATCATGTACTTTTTTGATTTATCTCGTAAATTTCTGATATTGGAAAACAATTCTCTGTAGATATGATTTCGATTTACCTGATAAAATGACGTTGCACTCTTATACACTTGCAAGAAAAACTATACACCATTTGAAGTTAGTCAATTGTGACCGGTAAAAATTCACATCGTCACAACTACGATCCATTAGTATCAGATAGAAGCTCCTATGTCTCTAGTCATATAGTCCATTGCTACTAAATAAACAATCCACAAAAGGATAATTTGGTAAGCACTTTTAGGTTAGAAAAGTAATATCATAAAAATCATATGAAAATGTTGTCTTTTAGTAGGAACACTCACGAGGAAAGTAACCCAACTCGTCACATAACAACATTTAACCATCGTTTCGTCTTTCTTCCGTCAAATCGTTTATAATACTTGTGGTTTGGTTGTATTTTTTGGCATATTCTTCTTAGGGTTGTAAAAGTTGCATTTATGTTTTTGTTCATTTTCCAATCCCTCTTGCGTTTAGAGCACATAGCCCATTATAAAGCTGGATTGAACAATAAAAGACACATCCTAGAGATATAGCCAATACTAATCCTCTAATTTTACACGATAGCAACCTTAGTGAAAGTCTAGAAACATTTCTTAAAGATTGAGGCTTACTATTTACATGCTTTAAATTATCACGTATTGCTCATCTAAAAAGTCTGGCCGACTACAACTCTAATCAGCATGGGCAACTTTTTCAAAAATCATCTTATAGAATGATTAGGATGTAGCCTATAAGTGTGAAACTTAATATTCAGCTATAAATTTTTGTTACAGCAGTACCTCAAACTTTTCTTTCAAAGTCATCCACATATCACTTGTGGCTAGGTACTGCAGATACTAATATGATGAGATCATAAATATTGTAAGCAATTACACTATGGTCACATTTGTATGATAGAGGGTTTCAATAAGCTCATGTTCCTCGTGAACATAATATATCGTAAAGGTGTTAAAGTACTAAGTTTTCACCAAATTAAACAAATCGGAATTTGTCAAAATCACGACATAGTTCTCAAACTCCATTGCTAATTTATCATAGAGATGTTAACTAAAGCATAAATGCTCAACACAATACAGTATTTGGCAACACATGCAAATTAAATAAATGGTATTCTAACATAAGGCACAGAATCAAAATTTCACTATATTCCCAATCCTCATCCAAAATCCAAATGTCCAAAAATCATTGATTCAATTCAACTATACAAAATCTCATTCAAAGACAAACCTTAAAACTTCCAATCAAAAAAAGCATACGAGGCAAAAATAAATTTTACATAGACCTATCATACAATGTTCATATCATAATGTATTATCTTGATCTAAAATGACAATAAATATTAAAATAGCTATCATATACAATACTAAAAACACTTTGTGTTTGCAAACAAATAGAGGATCAAATTCTAATCATACTCTCTTTCAAAAATTAAATTGTAAAATAGTATAGTCTACAATATAATATACTATCTCTGGCCCAACTCGATTAAACCACGGATATGACAAACATAACTAACAATGGAAATACTATTCACATTCCCGCCAAGATATAATCATACTAATATATCTTAAATATATCAATTGTTCATCATAAATGCTTGCTTCCTTAAGCTTCAAAATATCCCATGCAATCATATTCTAACAAATAGGCATAAGCTCAAACAGTTTAACTATATCCACAATAACAATGTGTAAATCATAAATATGAGGACATGGGCCACAGAACTAAAAATATTTTACAAATAAAATCACATTATTCTAACATATATAAAATATGTTATGAATATTCAAATAAAAGTCCGAAAAACGTGAAGTAAATAATTTTAGCCACCACTATAATAATAACTCTCTCTGACATATATTACAAATTCCATATAAAATTTTTCCAAAATTTTCTTACCCATAAATAATTTTCTGATAACTCTGAACATATTTTCCTAAGAAAAATTATTGTTAAATACTTAGAGAATCTGAAAATTTAATCTTAATTAACATAAAAATGTATCTCAAATTATGAATAGAGTAGTGATTGAAAATATACATAAAATAGCAATGGAATAGTTCCCATGTGCGCACGGGCTTGGCACCTTCTGACTACATCAGCAGCAAGCCACTCCCACAGATGCCCTTTCGGCAAATGTAGCCCATGCGCCGCCCTTCCATTCTCTATGTAGTACAAAATTTTAGATGCTCCATTTTAGAAACATCCCGATTCTATCGATATAGTCATATTTGCCTAAAGGACAATCTAAAATAGAGTTCAAAACACACATAGGTGACTGAAAATGGGACAATATGAAAGTGACTCATAAAATCAAAACACAGTGTTTTGGATTGTACAAGAAAATACTATGTTTCAATGAATTTCTTCAATTTCACTTTCCAAAATAAAATGTTTTAACCCAAAAATATTCGAAACTTTCAACCTTCATAATTTTTGCTACAATTGTCCAAAAAAAAAAAAACATCCGTATAAATATCATTTGAAAGCTCATGATAAGCACTACACATACATCTAAATTTTGTGACATGAAAAAAAAAAAAAAAATTGCGGAAAGTTATGGCCTTCCCAAGTTTTGGGATTTACAAAACATGTTAAAATATTCCACCAAAATATAGAGATAAAATTTAAAAATATTGCATGAATATTGATAGGTTCAGTACGAATATGGGCCAAAAAGAACAAGGATCAGCTGGCAGGATGGCCCAGCCAGGCGATGGGGGCACAAGAGGTTTCTCGTGAAGCCTAGTACCGTGAAAAGGATCGTGGGCTAAAAAGGCCGCATCAAGGCCCATTAGACATCTCCTAACGCACGCCTAATCACCATCCGTCTGCACTTCTCCCCAAGATGGCTGCAGATTGGCAGCGCAGAAAGCGCCAATTTAGGGAATATTAGCCAATGATAGATGAAGTCAACTCTGGCAGGCCGCAGCGCCTGCCGCCTTGCAATAGCTCAGCCAATCACGGCGAAAGGTGACCAAGCCCGTGCCGGCCATGCCCAGCGACAGTTTCCGCGCTATTACAAGATGACAACTGATACCGCTGGTTACCGTCACCGCTCAGAGGCCGACAAACATGGGCAGAACACCTGTCACAAGTTCCCGCACCCAAGGTTTCCTCCACGGAGCTTACAAATACCTTCTCCTGCTCAGGAGAAGGGAGGATTCCATCATCCAAGGCCACTCGAGGCACCTCTAAGCTACCTCAAGCTAAGCTTCGAACCAAAACGCGAGGAGAAAGAACCAACTCTCTCCCCTTTGAAACCACCACTCTAGTCTAGTAATTTTAGTGAGCCACTCTCCGAAGCGTACAAAAGGAGCCAAAGCCTCCTCTAATCCCATTTGCACCCCTTGCATACAAGCATCTGTGCATCCCACATCACGTTAACCTTCACACGCTTGCATTTTTCTATTCCTTGTGAAAAATTTCTGACTTGAGTATCGGAGAATTTACGGTGAGAACACTTTTCACCATCCTCTGACCTCTTATTTGTAATTTGTGGTGCACAGCCCAGGTTGAGAAGCGCAGAGACCAGATCCATTCGAGCTCAATGCGATGCGAGGAATCCAAGGCTCCCTAATCCGCATGATATCCCGGACCCAAGGATGCATGAAATATAATATCACATTTATAACAATTAAGTTTGAAAAAAAAAAAAAGCAATTCATATATTCTAAAAAATGAGCACAAAGTTTGACTTACCAAGAATGCAATATGCCCTAAGCAAAACAAATTGTGCCATGAAACAACCACTAAGAGCTCTGATACTAATGAAGATAAATATGTCATAAATATTTTGAAAAATATGAAACAAGACTAACCTATTTATGACCTAAATAACAGCGAAAACACAGGGATTAGTTGAATCATTGGCGACAGCTTGCTTTAAGTCCGAGATATAATCACAAATGGAAAATACCCATCCATGACCCAAATACATTTGCGGTTTTTGTAATTTAAGTGAAACAAATAAAATCATCACTATTGTCTTTCACCCAACATATGGGACCCGCTGATTAAAAGGAGAATATATTATCTCCATTATCAAATCTCCCCCCTTCAAACTGCCACATAAGCTTATCTATTTCTTTTTTTGATGGCTATTTAGTATTCTCAAATTAACCTCCAGGGAGTACCTCGTGTGAAAGTGGGTAGTTGGAGTGTAGTGGACATTTCAGATGGATGATTGGGTTGAGATATTTGACCAAAACTAATTAACTCCTTCAATATTAGACGGTTGGGTTGGCCCATCATGGACGGACCCCATACATCCAAAATAATCTACCAAAAACATTTCTAAGATTAGTAATTGAACAAATCAATCCTTTATGTAGCAGGATGTTCTCTTCCAACCAAAAAATAGTAATCTATCAATAAGATATTCAAATTTTGTCAAGTTCTCTTTCCAGGCAGGATGTTCTATCCTCTACATGACAACTAATTTTCTATTTGGAGGTGCACTACGTGCAGAGGATAGTAATTAAACTCTCTTTTAAAGAAAACATTAACAAAGAATAGCCCAACTTATTTCCTTTACCAGAAGAATCCTTAATCGGTGAACCACTTAAAACATTTTCAGATAGAGAGCTCTTGGAGATTCTTTGCGTATAATGGTGCTCTCTCTTACTAATTATTAAACGATTAGAGTCTTAGACATTTCATGAGGTTATAATGGCAAAACAGCTATAAATAATTTCACCTTCATTTAATTTCCACTTGTATCCAAATAAGGGAAGGTAAGTTTCTTTTTTAAGAAAAGGCATCCCGACAATATAAGGAAAATTCTACTTTTAAATACACTCATTCCCTACTTTTCACTTGCTTTTTGCTCCAATTACCTTATAAAATTTTGCCAAACAGACTGTTTTGTCTTGAAAGACCACCCAATTCAGCTCTTAGCTCCTTAGGTTATAAATAATACAAAAGTATCGATTTGGTAGGCACATTCATGTTTCCTGTGAAGCTCTCATCTCATAACACTTGAATTTTGGCAAAAAAATACATAATATACCACATCCAAATTCCAAAATCCAAAGGGTATTGTAAATCTACCTTGACATAAGTTGGTAAAACTTCAAACAATCCCACATTGACGTAAGGAAGTCCATGTTTTTTGATAATAAGGAACCTCCACTTCCCCACAGAACACTTATGAACAGTACAAAAGAACAAAGTAAACCTTGTATCAATGACCCCTCCTGTAGGTACCATGCATAAGGAAAGCCCAGGGACTCGAACTGGAGTCATGCAGGAGGGAGGCAATGAATTAATCTATGATTCACTAGGTTATTCTAGAGCCGATAGGTTTTTCTGTAATGTCCTTGGAATTTAGGGTGTTTGGGTAATTTCAATCACCTGCTGGTAGTGTTTGGTTTGGACTAGTTATGCCCTTTATGGGCCTTTTGATTAGAATGGTTCTACTTTAGGAGCCTAGTTGCTGCAATTGCAAGTTGGCATGTCTTCAAGCATCGAAATGTATAATCAAGTTTGTAATGGATTCACTTTGGTGTGCTATGAATGATGAAACATCATGTAGCTTGTGGTTTTCAAGGAGAAATCTCTCCTGGTCCTAATGAGTGATTCCAGGCAACCTGAGGTGTAATTTTTTTAGGTCATCCAAATCATTTTATTTTATTTTTTTCCATTTTCTTACAAATCCATTAATCTCAGCTTTTTGGAATTGCAACAATGGTCACTATATTTCTTTTGGACCATATCCCACAGATTTTTGGGATGATGTAGACATCTTGTTTCCATTATCACCAAGCAATTTATTCCCTTGAACAAATGCTCCACTCCAAATTTTGTACATCTCTCCCAATTCCGAATCTAGCTCTGATATAAATGTTTCATAGGAAATAACCTAAATGCTAAATTGAAGACAGTAGGCACCTAGCAAAAATGTTCATAGCGAGCTGAAACAGCATCAAAGCAAGCATTTTTCATCACTGTCCCCAAAAATGTAAAGTTCGCAAAACTTTGAGCAAATAAGCACAACATACCCACTGGAAAGCACCTTCTTGAGTTCCATCCAAGACAGAGACCCAATCTGGATCTGAATTCAGTTTGCTTTTGTCTCTGAGAAAGTCCCTAACCTATGTATGAAAAAAGTCTCCATTATGTTATCAAGAAAAATCTCCCTTTGGGTACGCAAGAAAATATTTTTCTTAGTTTTAATGAAGCTTGAATCATTGGCGAGACAATTGCCTACCGCTTGCAAAATTCTATCTGATGTGTCACCTTCTAATTGTCTCAAACCTGCAGTCGCCTGCACATAAACATTCTGCAAAAATGAGTGATGTTTCTCCACTGAACATAGTCACATCACATAAATTTATTCAAATGCATAGCAAAAAAAGAAAAAGAAAAGGGGAAATACAAATTATATTCAAGCATAGTGATATGACTAGGCCACGCTGAACAACCTACCCCAACTCTGACAGGTGTCTTGCCACACAACTCCTTAGGAACAACTCTCTCAGCTTCTCGTAAAAGTGGCCCTAATGAATCCGCAGCCTTTGGAGGATCGCTAGCGTAGGCACTCAGACCTGGCTTTTTCTATAAAAGCAGAATAAAAAAGAACAAATCAAACATGAGACAATATAGTGACAGCATTAAGCATCAGCTACACTGATGTTTCTATACAAAACCATTGTTTCTATATTCCATTTACAAGTAAATTGAGTCTCGATTAAAAATGTTTGTTAATTTTACACAAAGATATTGAGTGAACGAATATTTGACACCTCTGGAAGAAGAATAGGCTATCCAGGCGGCAGAGAGAAATTGAAAGAATAAGATTTCAGGAATGGACATTTTGCTGGTTGATATCTTTAATCAAATATAGCTGAAAAATCACTGAGAAACACTGAAATGAGCACTAAAGTGCTGAAAATAGACAAGTGATGTTCAGTAGTAGGGATTTTGTTAGTTGTGATCCATATTCAAATATAGCTGGAAAAAAACAACGAGAAGGGCTGAAATGAGAACTTAACTACTGAACATAGTCAAGTGATATTCCATAGTGGAGAAATTGTTGAAAACCATGAAAGATGTTTGATTTCACCGTTATGTTAGTTATAGCTTCTGCTTTCACTGCAAATTTCAGATGACGTGACTCTTTCCATTGATAAGCTCACAAAAATATTTAGTCTTGACTCCTTTGCGAAGCAAGCACAGCATTAGAAAAGCCAATTTGATCCATCCAACAAATTCCTACACCATCTTCCGTCTCCATTACTGACTTTATCACACTATTCCACACAATCCTCAAAACTACTAAGCCAACATAATTTTGAAAACAAGATAAAAAAAATCCTCAGGTGGTATCCACACCCAAATTCTCAAATTTAGCATGTGACAACAAGGCATCTCACTGAAAAACCCCCAATTTGAAACTGGTGCAATAACTAGTTCAACAACTGGTGCAATAGCCACATAATTCTCTGAAATCACAACAAGAGGACGCACAAAACAAAAAGCATTACCAGAGTTCTAGAAAATTCAGAGATGACATCTAAATCTAATATGAAACTGAAACAGCCACAGAATCAGATATCTGGAATAAGGCTTGTAAATATTTCAATCGATTACACTCCTAATTAAGCATGGCCACAATAAAGCAATCTACTAGAGCACAATTAGTTGGAGCAACACAAAGGCATGTCAAAATGCTAGACATGATAGACACCAAGATAGGGAAAAGAGTGAAGCATGTGAGGAAGTGGATTACTGAGTTATTAATCTAAGCTATCTACACGTGATTTACTAAGGGTCCAATACTGATATTATAGTCACTGAGATGTGACAGAATTACTGACGCATGGTTAGGCTGTGTAGAGACTTGAACTCAATGTAACTGTAAATTGCAACCAAAAACAGTAGAATACAGATATAGAGCAATTAATAGTCTGATGCTGAAGCAGATGAGGCCAGCAACTCAGAACTAATAAATAAGCTGAAGTAATAAGCTGAAATAGGCCACAGCAGCATAAGACATATCAGCAGCATACAACAGATTGGTTGCTGGGAGACAGATGAGAAGACAGATCAGTGAGAGAATGTTCGTCAGCAGAATAACATAATACAGCTAGTGATTATATCAGTTAGGAATATGTGGTGTCTATGGTTTGGCAGTTAAATTCGTGTGTGGCTGTAATTGATTAGCTGCACAGTTGTCATTGTATAATCAAAGATCTATCGAATGAAATACACAGAAATCTAAGTGATTGAATCTCCTTCACACTCTTCATTGATTGAAGAACTCAATCTTGTGTTAGCCTTTTATCATTCTTGCTAGGAAATTGATTAACCTCTACCTACTTACAATTGGTATCAGAGAAGCCAATCTTTGCCTAAGACACCTTCCACTATCTTTTCTCATAATTAAGTGGTTCAATCTTCCTAATAGTTGCACCCTCTAGCCTTACTACAAATTCTTTGACTTACAGCATGCCTAGAGGAGAACTGGAACAGCAAAGGAACAATGTCAAACAGCATCTTGAGAGTTACATAAGACATGCAAGAATTCATCAATCAAGATTGAGAAGAACAATTGAACCATCTCTCTCATATGATAGCACAACAGATAGCACAAGAGGTCTCAATTCAAGGACGAATTCATAGTCATGATGGAGCATCATAATTTCATAAGCTGCTAATAATGACAGGACATCTGAAGCTCAGGCACAAGATGGAAATGCCGAGAACATTGGAGCAACTACACCTGTGCCATTTACAAACATAAATGTATTCAGTAAATCTGCAGACAGAAGTCAACACAATGGCCATATCCCAAGATTGATTTTCCACTTTTCAATGGAGATAATACAAGAAGATGGATAAGGCAGTGTACGAAGTCCTTCCATATTTTCAAGAGTCTTGAAGATGAAATGATGGAGATAGCCTCATTGCATTTAGAAGGCAAGGCACACATCTGGTTCAAAAGTTACTGCCATCAAATGCGATTGGGAATTACTCAACGGTGATATTTGTATAAAGTTTGGAGTTTGAACCTTATCTGATATCATTGAGAAGTTCAACAGGTTACAACAAAAGAAAACAGTAGACGATTACCAAGAAAATTTTGAAGACCTCAAAGCTTTGATGACAAATTTCAGTTCCTCCTTATCTGAAGAATATTATGTTTCAATCTTTCTTAGTAGTCTCAGTGAATAACATTGGACCTATGGTCAAAGTACTAAAACCTAACACTTTATACAAATGATATGAATTAGAAAAACATTAAGAACTCTCCCAAGATGCCATGACCAGGAGATCAAAGATGTCTACAAGCTGAAACACATAACTTCTTCCAGAACTAATCCTATTTCTATCACTAGATCACACTGTCCATATCATACTTACAAGAATTCTGCTCCGACTAATTTTTTGCCCCTGGATAAAAAGAAAGCTATGGGCCTTTGTTATGGGCGTAACGAGAAGTACGCCCTGGGCCACAGATGTAAAGAGAAGACTGTGAATGCTCTGACTATGGGAGAGGAAAGAAGTTGTGAAGAAAAAGGCCATCGCAATCTTAATTGATAGTGGAAGTACACATAGCTCCCTAGACCCCAAGTTACTCAAGGGGTTAAAGCTATAGATAGTGGACACAAATCCTTTATCTATTACTACAGCAAATGGTAACAAGTAGAGCAATATGAAAAAAGTTCTCTTGGACCATCCAAAGTGTTCATTTTCGACTGACCTGAGAATCCTTTATTTGGGCAGCTGTGGTATGGTCTTGGGAGTTTATTGGATGAAAAATTTTAGTTCCATCATTCATGTTTGATTTTAAGGGGCGACAGCTGAATTTCATGAAAGATGGAGAACCAATTGAACTGAAAAGGTCACAAGAGGAAGCAGAATTGTACTTGATCACAGGTAAACAGACGACTACAAAAGATCTGCAAAGAAGGAATGAGAATGTTGGCTACCTCTACACCATATATATTTCTGAAAGTTAGGTGACCCATCCATCTTTATGAACATTGTCAGGTGAATTCAATAATATATTTAAGGAACCAAAAAACCAAACTCCACAAAGATCCCAAGACCACAGAATACCCCTCAAACCAAACACAAAACCCATTAGCCTTAGATCATACAGATAAAGTCATTTCCAAAAGAATAAAGTGGAGAAAGTGGTGTCTGAAATGCTGAAAACTTCCATTATCCAACTAAATAATTGTTGTGAACAACAACAAAACTAATGCAAGAATTCAAGCGTACAAATGAGACAACAAATTTATGCGGTTCCCTCTCATAATAAGAGTTACATCCACGATCACAAGATGAAGTGATTTTACTAAATACAAATGGATACAAGTGATAGAAATAATCCAGCCACATGTCGTGCTACCAAAAACTGTTAGTTGCTTAGTAAAAACCTGAACGCTCCAAATATGGAACACCTCAAAAACAGTACATTGCTGTACTAGCGAATTTTAGTATAACTGTAAAGTGTTTTTGGTGAATATTAACTTTCTTTCATACTCCTCTATATGTAAATACAAGTGCAATCAAAAGAGTTGATGTTAATGTGTAATTCTTACGTGTAATAATTGAGACATTAACCATGGGTACATGGTTCATATTCTTGTCATCAAAGATATCATCAATACTCCTCAAATTCTCATGATAGCCATCAATGCATCACAATCTTCCATAAATCATCAATGCCAACATAATATTTCTTGCTTGACATTAATTGGGTACGTGGAGCACATCCTCCTGGATGGACTCATTGATGAATAGTAATGGAAGGAGCAATGGCTTCACAGTAACACCCATTTCTCTTCCCAGCTTTACTTGTTTATAATAAGGATGGCACTTAGAGCTTTTGCATAGATTATAGATAACTTAATACAAAAACCATCCGGGATAAGTTCCCCATTCCCATCATTAATGACATTTTAGATGAATTGCATTGAGATAAAATTATTTTCTAAAGTGGACCTAAGATTCGGATACCACCAAATCAGGATGCACACCCCTGATATACACAAAACAGCCTTTAGAGGACACAAAGGACATTATGAATTCGTTATGACCCATATCTTCCAATCCTGTCTTAGAAAATTCATATTGGTTATTACAGAAAATTTATCGCCCAATATGGATCTATTTGCAAGTCTCTTACAGAATTGTTGAAGAAAAACATCTTTCAATGGTATAAGAGAACATCACAAAGCTTCCAGCAACTCAAAAAGGTGGATGACTCAGGCCCTGCTTGCTCTTACCAAATTTTTTCCTTACCATTTGAAGAGGCAGATTCTTCAAAGCATGGGTGCTATGCTGATCCAAGGTGGAAGACTGCTAACCCTTTTAAGCAATGGCTTTGGAGACAAAAACAAAGGTTTACCTACTTCTGAAAAAGAATTGCTTGCGATCATTATGGCTATCACTAATTGGAGGCACTACCTCCAGGAGATTGCTTTCATTATTAAGACTGATCAGGAAAGCCTAAATGCAAAGGGAACATAAAGATTCAACTATGCTACAATAAACAAGTTTAAATGGTTGGGATACCATACACCATTCAATACAAGAATGGGAAGGGAAATCTGGTTGTTGATGCCTCGTCTAGGAAGGCAGATTTAGCTTGCTTTAATGCAATTACCATGGTAGTACCCAGATGAATAAATAAGTTAAAAGACAGTTATGTGAATCATTTGCAAGCTAATGAGTTGATATCTTCACTGTGGTTAATTTCCCAGGCTAAGCTTTATGGAAAAGGGTTGTTGAAACATAAAAAAAGCTTGCATTTTGGGTTCAATACTGATCTCAGAACCAGATTAATTCAAGCTCTCCATAATTCTGCCCTTGGAGGACATTCAGGAATCAGAGGTACCTACAGAAGGATGAAGCATATCTTTTATTGGGCAGGGATGTTCAAACAGCAAAGGAGTTTTGTTACGAACCTTTAATTATTTTCTTTTTTTCATTTTCTCCTTAGTTTGTTTTCATTATTCAGTCAGTTAACAATGGTCCCTGCCCCTCCTTCACGTGGACAGTTACAAACTTAGCATCCCCGTTCCCCGTTCCCTGTTTTCCGTTACAGGATCCCATTCCTGTATATTAGGCTAAGATGCGTAATGAAAGGCAAGGAATTATTACTCAATTTGCTCTCTCTCCCTCTCTCTCTGCGTCCCCCTGTCCACTCTGTCCTTCCCTCTCTATTTCCCTCTCCCTATTTCCCTCTTTCCCTCCTTCCCTAGCACAATCTCCCGTCTCCCTCCTCTGCAGAGCTCCGCTCCCGTCGCAACTTCCTCTTCATCGCCAGCGACTACATGGAGACTGTATCAAATGATGCTCTCATTGAGACAAATGCAGAGGAGATCGAAGCACAAGCTCTCGAAGCGCTTGAGAGGTCTGTCGCCGCACTGGCCAACGAGATGAAGGCTCTCCGACGGGCTACCGACCGATTTGGTACCCGCCTGTCCACTGCGATTTCACAAACTGAACAGATCTTGTCGTTCTGCACCGCACTCAGCTCGTCCATGGCGGAACTCAGCCCGTCCATGGCGGAACTCAGCCATTCACCCAACCGCCTCGACCGACTACCGTTGTCAACCACAAATTTCTCGTCGTGTTCAACTTCATCACCGATTTCAGCTTTCCCTTTTACAAATTTTCCTCACACTGCCCTTACTTCGAGCACGGTGTCAGTACCATCACCTGCTGCTCGAATCGCTTCCACCGTCTCTACTATCACACAGATTCGATCCTCCCACATGGACATTTTCCCTCCCTTGAACCAAATCCACCTACAACAGCCTCACGCACATCCAACAAACTTGTCACCTGCATCCGGTGACTCCTCTAACGCATCCACCACTAAACTAATTCTCCCATCCCTCGCTGAGAGTTTGCCGACCTTGGCCCAAATCGAACAACAACGAAGCGACCACCAATTCCGGTCGTCTACAAAATCTGCTTCGATTTCCATCCCGTCTTCTCATCTTCTTCTGCCTTCCACCTCAGAACAAAGTCTGTCATTCATACAATCTCCCGTCTCCCTCCTCTGCAGAGCTCCGCTCCCGTCGCAACTTCCTCTTCATCGCCGGCGATTACATGGAGACTGTATCAAGTTTGTCCTTGCTTGTGAGGTTTGCCAAAGAAACGAGTCAGAAAGGCAGGAATTTCCGGTTCTGTTAAAGCTTCTGCCCATACCACTTCATTCGTGGAGCAACATAACCATGGATTTCATTGATGGACTTCCAAAGTCCGAAGGAAAGGATACCATTTTAGTGGTAGTGGATAGATTAACAAAGTATTCCCATTTCCCGGCTCTATCTTACCACTTCTCAGCATCTAAATTTGCACCTTGTTCCTAGATAGTGTAGTAAAATACAACAGTTACCAAGCTGCACTGTAATCGACAAGGACAAAAATCTTCACGTGCTTATTTTGGCAAGATCTATCAAGGGACATGGGAACTCAATTGCAGATGAGCACTACATATCATCTGGAAATAGATGGGCAATCAGAGCAGGTAAATCGGCATTTAAAAACCTATCTAAGGCATATGACTTCCTTGAGACTTCCTCGTTGAGCCAATGGCTCTCTTTGGCAGAATGGGGGGATAATACCACTTATCATAGTGCACATTTGTGCGACTCCAGTTCAGGCCTTATATGGATACATGCTCCCACAGCAGCAATTGGATTATGTGGATTCCATTTATGTTGGCTCGGTTGATGAAATGATTATGGAGAGAATAGAGATGAGCAGATTCTTCAAAGAGCATCTTGTCATGGCTCAAAACAGAATAAAGAAAGGATTTGAAACTGTCATCCAAGTACTATGGTCCATTCAAAATGGAGCGGAAGATAGGACAAGTGGCTTAAGAGTTGAAACTATCAAGTGGTGCCAAGATACATCCTGTATTTATTCGATCTTGGTTGAAAAAGAAGATAGGTGATGATGCAAAGATAGTACAATATTCTCTTCTAATTCTAGACTCGTATGATTAGATTCTGGTGAATCCAGAAAGGGTGTTTCAAGCACAAACTGTACAAAGAAAAGGAGTGTCAATATCTCAGACTTTAGTAAAGTCGGCAAATTTAGCAGAGGAGGATGCCACTTGGGCAGATAAGGAGGTAATCACTACACAGTTTCCAGAATTCATCCTTGAGAAAAAGGATGTTCAGAAGGAGGGGGAATTGTGAGGAAGTGGGGTACTGTTTACTTATCCAAGCTATATATGCGTGATATACTGAGGCACAAATCTTGATATTAATGATACTGAGATGTGACGAAATTTATGAGGCCCGGTTAGGCTGTGTAGATTCTTAAATTCAATGTAACAGTAAATAGCAACCAATAGAACGGTAGAATACAGATAGAGAACGACTGATACTGAGGTAGATGAGGCTGAAAGATTGGAAATGATAAAGAAGCATAAGTAATCAGTGGAAATGGGCCATAACAGAATAAGACGTATGGGCAGCATAAGATAGATCGATTCGCTGGAGACAGATGAGAAGACAGATCAGCAAGAGGGAATACATTAGCAGAATAGCATACACCAGCTAGTGGTTATATCAGTTAGGAATATGTGATGTCTGTTAGTTTGGCAGTTAAATGGTTGTGTTGTAATTGATAAGCAGTATACTTGTAATTCCGTAATCAAAGATCTGTCAAATCGAATACACAAAAACTCAGTCATTGACTCTCCTTCACACTCTATCCGATCGAAGAACTCAATCTTGTGTTAGCCTTATATCATTGGAATGGAAGAACCTAAAACGTCTTCCTGACAAAGGAAGAGAAGGGTTAAGAGTATGATTAAATACCTGGACGAAAAGCTCGAGTTTTCGGCCAATGGGAACGAGATCCAAATTCTTGTCGAAACAAAAGACATGGACTCTAGTCCCAGAACTACCAGCGTCAAAGATCACCGCGTATCTATAAACGGCTGCGGAAGCTGGAGACGCCTTCCGATGGGTGAGATAAAAAGAAGAAGAAGAAGAATACTCATCATCAGCCGTTCGAGGCATCACGAAAAGGACAAGTGAGATGAGTAGCAATGGCAATGAGATCACCAGTATCACTCCTCTGTATCTGGACAACTTATCAGGGAGAGATTCCTGATGTTGCCGCCCCCGCTTCAGCATTTTGCTCAGCGAATGGTCCTCGGACGGGTCGGACGGGCTAGAGCTCGTCGGTGTGGTTGTCGATGGCGTTTGGCCTTCGAGTAGTTCGGTCGCCGATGGCGATCTGTACCGGATCTGACCGTTCACCGCCGACGTCGCCGTTGTGATGGTGGTAATTGTTGACAACTTCAACGACGTCAACCTTCCTTTCTGCAGCTCAGTACTTCAACTAAATGGGGAACGCCGGCATGATTCGCAAGAAGAGAAAAGGAAGAGAATAATGGCCGTACTTTCGCGAGTTCTTTACTTACGGATAAAAACGGTGTGTTTTGTGGTTTTGACGTGGGAGGGTTCCTCGGGATCAATGCTGAAGCGTCATATATTCGAATTACTAAAATTGCTTTACCTAGTTTAGTTTGTTAAATTAAAATAGATTTAATCTTTACTATTTTAAATTTATATCACTCACATCATAACTAATAAATAAGATATTAAATAATAGTGGAGCTCATTTTCTGACATATCCTTCTATGCTCAAATTGAATTTTTTTCTTAATAAGAGAATGATAAAATAATGAGTATATGCTTGAATGAGGGGGTTGATTGTTGTCAAAGGACTAGACTGCATTTGATGCGCTTAAGTAAAAAAGCGGCTTCGAAACTAGAGGGCAGAGTTTTGTAGGATGCACTAGACTAGGAAGCGACTTTGGAATTGGAGGGTAGAGTTCCATAGGATGCAATTGACTTAAGAGCGACTTTAAAATTGAAAGGCAGAGTTCCGTAGGATGCATTTAAATAGGGAGTGACTTTTGAGAAGGGTGCACTCATTGGACAACAACTTAGAAAGGGTGCACCTGATAGAGGGTGATTTTCAGAGAGAGTCGCAATTTAGTCGTATGGTTTTTTGGAGATGGGATCACCGAATGCTCCCGAGAGATTTTTGAAGAAGGGTCCAAAAAGGACCATCAAACTAATTTGAAGGATGATTTGAAAAAAGAATCAGGGAAAACCCCTCATGAGAATCCCTAGCTGAAAAGCCCCCTCCTGTAGAAGAAGGGATGTATACATAGAGTGAGGTCATGGATCTGCCGACCTTGAGCTGCACGGTTTTGCAATCATGAGTAGCCGATAATATGCACCCACCATTAGTGCTCTAAACCGCCAAGATCCTCATAGTGACAGGCTGGCATGTGTGAGGGACCACCCAGTGGGAGTGGCAGTTTGAATTTGCCTATTGAGCTAGTGTTGGTTGTGCTATGTCTATAGGCCTGTCCCGTGGTCGTCATTAGCGGCCCATAAACCGTTGGGTCATTTTGAGCTGTGTCGGCTCAAGCTTACTGTTGCGGACTTTGAACCTTGTGTTTTGCGAAATTTTGATTAGGCTACTACTTTCAAGGTGCTTTTCCCTCCGGGCCGGATTTTAGGTCAACCCATGAGCTACCGGATCCATTACTAGCCCCCTATATGTGATATTTGAATTTTCAACTCTAGACATGTTCTTGATGGGACATTGCCTGCGGGCCCATACGTGCTTTCCTTCCCCAAGCCTACTCCTTTTCCGGGCATATTGTAGCTTTTACTCTGTTAGGCAAGATTGGATTCCCTATTGTTGGCGATTCTCTAATGTGGGTAATCTTCTATCGTTAGCTAAATCTTTTCGGTTTAATATTGGTTGATCTCTTTCACAAGCTATAAATAAAGATGCTCGATGCCCTTCGCATGACAAAGCATTGCCTATCTGCTGAGGAGTAAGTCTGCTCAGAGTTAGCATGGAGCCTATGTAACTACAAGTTGGGATCAGAGGAAGCTCTTGTCCTATACTTGGAGCTGATATCCAAAGATATGTCTAAAATCTGTATTAATTACCTTATTTTATACTTGACCCAAAATTGGCCTCGCATCGTCGTGGGATATATTCCAAGTTTTGGGGGTGGTTTTCTATCCTCCTTGTAGATGCCGAGCGAACAACTATGTGATAGGTTTCTGACCGGTATGGTTTTTCCTTCTATTGCCTGTTTTAGAAACCCTATTCCTCTGTCGTTCAGCTCTTGGCTCCAATAAGATGGAGGACTTCTTTTTCTCTTTACGTCCACATTGAACCCACGTTGTTGTCATCATTGTAGATCTAGTAGAGATTTATAGACTATGCGGCTACAGTTGGTTTGGGTGAATGATTTTCGTGGTCGCCTCCCAGGTGGGAATAGATTCAATGTGCATTGTTCTTGCTAAGAGGGCATTTTCACTCTTCTTGTTGCATTGGCTGCACTGGATGGACAATGTGGCGCCCAGTAGGTAAGCTTTCCTCTTAAAATTGTCCGTCCTGAAGGTCGGGTAGACGACTGTAGTCAAATCTCTACTTCATCTACTTTTTATTTCCTTCTGAATCCTACATTCGTTATTGTAAACTTGTACTTTGTAAAAGAAATCAATGAATGAAACAACCAAGCATTTGTTTGTCTTCATATTTTATGGCTCCAATATCATTTTATTATGCGAATAGTTAAAGCGTTTGAATGTTGCCTTCTGTTGTGCGATTTTTGACAATTTGATAACTCGAAACACTGACAACTCGATCTTTTGACAATCCAAATGGCAATAATGGATCCCGAATGCATGGTCGGGATGTAAATCAACTAATCTTGTCTTGAGCTCGTCAGGGTTGCATATTGCCAGTCTGTCATCGCCTTAGAAAAGGAGCGTGTCACGGTATTGTTACCTTTGCTATATTGTCGATGCACTGACCAAAGCCTTGGAGTTATCAACTGTCAACAGGCTGCATAGGGAGGCAAAACGTCAATCAATTTAACTGACGTAGTGCCATTTTCTATTTTGGTTTGCGCTGCTCCTTGGATGGCTCCCCAAGGCGTCATTGATATTCTGTCCATCCTTACTGGCAAAGCGATAGAATCTCTATACAGTAAATATCATATTCCGAGCATCATTCAGTACATTGTGCTTGACGTTGGTGATGTAGCTAGCTCTCCTCATCCAAGGTTTGTATCTGTCTAGGAGTAACATTTGAAAGTGGTCTTCGCATCCTATTTGTGAAGGAGTTGTGCGAGATCCTGAGGGCATTAGAAATCCCTATGGCTCACCTCTATTCGAACGCTCTTCAATATCTAGTGACTCTGTGTATCTTTTTTCACTCCATAGGCTTTCTCTTGATGCTCGAGTATTGAAGGTGATCTTTCAGTTTAATCAAGATGCTGACTGGATTTAAGGTTTACGGTTTAGGGGTTAGGATTTAGGGTTTAAGGGTTGAGGCTTAGGGCTTGGGGTTTCAAATATTGGGTTTCAGATTTTAGGTTTTGGATTTCAGGTTTCGGATTTAAGATTTAGGGTTTAGGATTTGG
>JAODPA010123804.1:31259-45783 GCA_025585075.1 Nepenthes mirabilis
GATAAGTCCACTTGATTGAAATATGAAAATTGCAGCTCATTCCATGCTTAATTTCACATGACGATAATTGGATTTCAATACAGCAAATAATGTATTCAGCATCCCTTCCTGTTCCAAATGCTGATAAATTATAAACATAGCATTCATCATGAATGTGAAAATGCAATTGCACTCTAGGTTTTTACGAATTGAAGTGTCACGGCACAGCAGAGTGAATTATTGTGGAATGCTCTGGTTTGAATAATCTAGAAAAAAGTTCAAATGTTGACTCTTCTTTTCATTTTTGCCTCAGTCAACTCTGCTTTTTTATACAATTAATAGAGGGGAAAGGGAGGCAGGTCAGCATTTAGATCCCAGGTATGGAAGAGAGAGTTTCTGGCTATCAACGCTTTTAGTGAACCACAGGAGTGATAAATATATTATACTGGCCACTTATTATTGTTGGGGTTGGGAGCTTAAAGAGAGAGAGAGAGAGATCAAAATATCTTTTTTTTTTTTAAATATGTGAGATAGATCTAAATATCACAAGACATATAAAAAGCAGATAAAAAATAACCAAAAAATATTTTAGGGCACAAGCCAATAGCTAGCCAATATCATCCTGTCACAAAAAAGGTTTGTCCGATGCAGGAGCGAAGTCCAACACTCTTAGTCATGTCCAAGCTGAGCCCAAAATCCAACCCAAGTTCAAGGGTTGGCAAATCTTATTCGATGCATTTGGGGCCCACACAACTGGATAATATTTTAGGCCAAATTTGGTGAAACAGTCACTTAATGAGCACACTAAATGGATTATATGGGAAACCACCAAAAATCCTATTTCTGATGCCAAAAGGCTTAGTATTGAGCATGGATGAAAATATCAGCAAGTATCTAAACATTGGTCAATATATATTGGTAGCTAGCCCCTAAAACAATTTTTTTCCAATACCACAAAAAAACTCTCAACATGGTGCTATATTGGCGATATATAAACTAATATTTGTCTGTCCATTTATGATTTATAAAAAATAATTTTTTAATATATTTGATATAAATATATATTATGTCATACGTCCAATATCACAATGGTTGCAACCAATACAGATGCTAATATTTTCATCCGTGTCATTGAGGGTTTTTCAAGGAGTTATGGCTTGCTGCAAAAAACTGGTCTAGATTTCATTTCTAGGACAAGAAATGAATTATCGCCAGTCCTGAAAGTGCCTTTGTGCTTGACATATGAGATTAGTTTTGATGTTTTTTAACTTTTCCCATGCTTGGAGGGAGGTTCCACGTCAGCTGTACAAAATCCAGATTATGGACAATGTAAGACAGGCTTTGAGTATTATTTTGGATGGAAACTGAGCCTTGAGCTTGTTTATCTCGTCATATATCTCTTGTACACTAATGAGTGGTAAGTAATTATCGATTGCATGTGTTGTGTGATTGGGTTTTTTCCAAACGCATCCGATATCAAGTTGGTATCAAAGAATTATTATTAAGAAAATCTGATGTACTTGAATTCTTTCTTCTAATGGCTTTTTGTGCACATTGGGTCTAAGAACCACCTGCATCCTAGAGAGATGTTTTAGATATTGCAATGGATGAGTTGAGAAGAAAAATCCAGCATGTCCAACAAGGTTTCAAATGTTTTGAATGTAATGATATTGATCATTCTCCTGATTCCCTGCCAAAAAATAATGAAGGTGAAGATGTAAATACTTTTCATCATGGTTCTACTAATGATTAGAGAAACTTATCATGTTGTGCTGGAGTGGGCCGGTTTTTGGGGGAGGCCCAGCATAACACACGACTCAAATACCATGGACTGTGCTGTGTTGTGCCAACTACCATTATCTTTGTCCAAATTTATTGATTACAATAAAAAATGCATAATGCATAACAAAGCAAAAAATTAAAATACAAGAAAAACAAAATACCTCTTTTATTGATCATTTTTTGATAACAAAAATGTACCAAAAAAAAAAAAAGAGCTGAAAAACAATTCATTGTACCTGTATGCTCTCTTGGTTTGGTGGTCAAGTGATAATAGTCATGAAATTGAATAATTGTTGTGATCTAAATAGGTCCTCTTTGATGAGTGTATGGCACAAGGAAAGTACTTTAATTTATGCTTCTATCCTTGAGCTACTACTTTGATTAAGCAGCATTGTGACATCCTTTCCTTGTCATGAGGTAAGTATAATATTCAGAGTTTAACATCAGACACCACCATGTTGCAACAAGTATTCCCCAACTATACATCCTAGTGAATTCTTTCATCGAGTGCAAAAATTGCAGTCAGAATGATCCTCAACAGTATGCCAATTTGAACAAGATTGCCAAAAGGTTCCTTGAATCGAATACAGATTCAAATGCTCAGACACCCTCTCAGGCATATGTGGTCAAAGAAATGGAGGGTATAAGACATGTTGAGAACACCAACCTAATCAATTGGAGCACAAAAGAATTTTCAAAAAAAAATAGTAAGTGACGAACTAAAACAAAGATTAGAGCACATAAAATTAGAGCATAATAATAGCAAAGTAGCACAAGACTGAAAAGAATGAGAGAGTGAGGATGAATTAGAATGAGTTCTGAGGTGTGGAGGGAGTGGGGTAGGGTGGGAGTATTTGCAGAAAATTCAAAATTAAATAAAGAATAATAAGAAAGGTTATGCCATGCTGGGGGCAGTCACACACAGGCCCTAGGCTGCGGGTTGGCACTGCCTACAAGAAGAGAGGAGGATTAGCATTTTCTCATAAACTAGAACATGCAGGGCACAGCATTGTTCATTGCATGTTGTGCTTAAAGGTGGCGCAGAACATGACGCACTTCTACTAATGATTCTAGTGTTGAGTCCACACACATCAACAACAAAGAAGTCATTATGAAAACCTCAAGATTACGGAGTCAAAGTTCAGATTCTAGACTTTGAAGGTCAATTCCATCCAGATGAGTTCCTTGATAAGTTGTACACAATTTAGAAGATTTTTGAATTGAAATAACTTTTAGCAGAAAAGAAGGTAAATCATGTGGCTCTCAAACTAAAAAAAAAAAACCCTTCTCTTTGGTGGGAAAATTTGAAGAAACAAAGAACACACAAGGGAAGGCACAAGATTAAATTCTGGAGAAAAAGAAAAGGCAGGGGATGAGAAAATTCATGCTAGAAAACTAGAGGCAAACAATTTTCCTCAAATGTCACAATCTGAAACAATTGGACCCACAAGTTGGTGAATGAACCATTGAATATGAACACCTCATGTCAAAGTGTCATATCGTTGAACTTGGTCAAAACCATCATACATTATTTGGGAGGTTTGAAGTAAAATGTAGGTAATTCAGTTAATTTTCAATCCTATTAGTCTTTTAATGATGCGAGGAAGCTAACCCTCAATGTAGAAAAACAACAAAAAGATGTGTGAAGAAGTTGATTAGTCCAGCTCACAAGAGCAACTTTTATTGGGGAGTACCTCTTCATATAGGCTACTATGCTGCAAAATCTTCTGGTTCAAAGCCACATTAGAAGAATGATGTTGAAATAGGTTCTAAATATGCAAATTCCAGGGGTGGTGCTAGAAAATACTATAATTGTCAGGGCTATGATGGAGACAATGCTTCTGATTGTCCTACTCAAAAAATAATCACCATTGCTGAAGGTGAGGCAATTGAAGAAAGGGGGGGAATAAAACCAAAATTTTTCAAAAGAAGACAAAGAAATCACCTATAGTGATCACAAATATTAGTTGTTATCCAAAGAAGTTTGAATGTTTCCCGTGAATAGGATGACAATTGGCTTCAGTTGAATATTTGCCATACTTGATGCAGTTCTAATGGCAAGATTTGTGATGCTATTATTTATCATGTGCTTGTAAAAATGTGTCAACTCAAATGGTGGAGAAACTCCAATTTAAAACTCAAACACATCCACAACCCTACAGATTGAAGTGGTTTGGTAAGGGCATTGAATTAAGGTAAACAAGAAATATCGTGTTTCCTTTTCCATTAGAAAACACCACAAACAAGGATAAAAGTTTTGTGTGAAGTTGTTTCCAAAGTCTTGTCATTTGTTACTTGGGCGTCCTTCAGTGTAGTAAGAGGGTAGTTTGTTCATGATGGATAAAAAACACTCATACTTTTATTAAGGATGGAAAGAAGATTGTTATGGGTCATTCTAAACCAATGTTAATTACTTCATCTTCAAAGGGCAAGGATCCATTTTATTAGTAAAACTAAAGTTGGGATATGATTGATAGCTTTTATTTGGTTTATGCTTTTGTTATTGAAGAAAATGAAGCTGAGACAAGCAATAATCATCTTGTGGACCACCTCCTTGACTTTGATGACATGACGCCAAATGGAAGCTGGATGGCCTCTAGCTTATGAAAGACATTCAACATTGTGTTGATCTAGTTCCTGGTTCCATACTTCCTACTAAAACAACTTAAAGGATGAATCATAAAGAACATGAGAAACTGCAGCAACAAGTTAGAGAACTTCTAGCAAAAGGGATTGATTCATGAAAGCAGGAGTCCTTGTGTGGTTGCAGCTTTGTTGATTCCCAAGAAGAATGGATCTTAGCTACGTGCATTGACATAGCAATCAACAAGATCACTATCAAGTACCGATTTCCTATCCCTCAACTTGATGATCTTCTAGACCAACTTCGTGGAGCTATTGTGTTCTCCATTTCATTGTTTGTGACAAGGAGTTATATTTCATCCGTCATGCTCTAGATCATTTACTCACTCCCGCAAGAACTTATTCTTTAATTATGAGCCTTTGATGTATTAGGCACCTAACATAAGCATAACAAACAACATGCTAGCTGGGTCGAGCTAAGCATATTCGTTGTCCAATAAACACACGACAGGAAAGTTACAGGATTCAGAGTGGTGGAGTTGTATGAGGATGACACTGATTTCGATTCTGTTCAGAAAGCTTGATCTGAAGGAACAGTTGATCCTTTCTTCTTACTAGATGGTTTCCTATTCATGGATAATAATCTTTGAATCACCTAGATAATTTCCTACCCTATAAATACATCTTTTTACACATATGCCCTTGTCCTTTGTCAACGTGTCACATCTATATGGCGCACAGCCTCTGTGCTCCTCAGGCCATCCATAACAAGATGTTGAAGAAAAAGCCAAATTGTTAGGGCTAAGTAATTTATAATATAAATTGGGGTAAACTAATGTAAAAAAAGTAGCTCAAACAAACTAATATAAGGCATAGCTCAAGACTAAGTATGATGGCTAATGAGAAGGGATGAATCCTGATCATCAAAAAGAAAAGGACCAACAGCAAGAAACTAAAATGGTCTACTTGAAGGCACCAAAAGGGGCAGGGATTAAAGGGTAAAGAACACAACAAATTAAAATAAGGCAAAACATCAACTGCAAGCTAAATCAATTGCTTGCACCAGACGGTAGACCTTAAGTATAGCAGTCAACCACCTCAAACAGCTAAACTAAGCAAGAACGAGAGAACTTGCAGCCATAATCAGCCAACTATAGTCAACCCCTCCAACAAAGTCCACAGAGAGCTCAGCGAAGGAGAGAAACAGGAACTCTAACCAGGCGAACAACACCAAGCAAATCAATGCAGTCAGAAGAAGCTTATTGTCACCACTAAACCCTTGGGAGAAGGACAAAGCAAAGAAAATCAACTAGAGTTGTGGGAAACCAGCACAACGCCATAGTAAGAGTCAGCAAGAGCACAGGAGTAAAACCAGCATGAGATGACAGTCATAACAAGACAAGCCAAATCCATCATGCAGCAGCACAGTTGTGACATCGGTGAAACAAAATCCTAACAAATCAATAAAGGAACCAATCAGCGATAGTGGGAGAAGCACAAAATGATATTGAAAGCATAGATGCCAAGAAAGGGTAACCAAAACAAAACCCAATAAGAAGAGAGTAAGAACATCACCACCTTACCCATTAGTTTCTATTTTCACTTTTCCTCATTTCTCAAGAAAAAAAGATAGCAAGAAATAAAATACATACACCCAAAAACTAAAATTAAAAACACACACACAAACACACACTAGAGCAAGATAATTATAGAACGTACACACCACAAAAAGTAAGATGATCAAACCTAGGTTGGGAAAAACAGTAGAGGCAAACTACAAAAAAATAGTAAAGAAAAGGAAAAAAGAAAAGATGGCACAAACGGAAACCTAGATCCTCCAACACAAGACAAGAAAGAGGCCACCAATCATATTACTTCTCTTCTTCTTTTTTCCCCTTCCAGGAAAGGGCCTATCCAGAAAATGCATGAACAAGTTCAAGATCACATTATCAAGCAAAATGAGAAGTACAGGATCAATCAAACAAGTATACAAGAGCAATTGCATTCAAGGAAGGAGGTTTGGCCTGGATTTATATTTTAAAAAGATGGTCTTCAGGTAAAAATCACTCTGAACTATTACCTAGAGTTAATGACCCTTTTGAAGGTCTTCTGACATGTGGGTGAAAATGTCTGTAAAATTGAACTACCAGGAGGTTATAGTATTTTAGCTACATATTCAATGTAGCAGATCTTTAATGGAGATGAAGGCTAAAATAGACTCAAGGTAGAGTAATCAACTGGGGGCAGCCTGATGCATGAGCAAGGCCCTACACTTTTAGCTACATCCAAATTAAGCCCAAAATCTAACCCAAGTTCAGAGTTGGCCAACTCTAATTTATTGCATTGTCAGGGCCCGCACAACTGAACTATGATTTAGTCCATATACGGCCATACAGCCACAATGAGCACACTAAATGGGGTGACATAAAAAAAAAATACTCAAAATCTTGTTTCCAATGTCTTGAAGGCTGGGTAAAGGTGATTTTACAAGGGCATTATGGTTGGTTGTAAAACCTAGTCTAGATTTCATTGTTTGGACCACAGTTGAATTATTGCAAGTCTTGAAAATAGGCTTCGCCATTAAACTACAAGAATAGCTTAATTTCTTCCTTTTCCCTTGTTTGGAGTGATTTTCCAAGTCGGTTCTATAAGTATCCACATTATGGATAATGTAAGGTAGACTTTATGTAGTATTTTGAACAAAAATTGAGCATTTAGCTTGTTTATCTAGTTATCTTTTCATGGATTTCTTGAGTGTTGAGCGTCTTGTCCTGTACCTCTAAGAAGTGGTGAGCTGAGTAATTGAATTACTTATCTCTAAAGATTAGTGCGCAACTATGCATTGTAAGTGCTGTGTGATTGATTTCATATGTTCCAAATTGATATATCACTGTTTTCCATCAATGTTTTTAAATTGCATTTTAGTTAAAATGCATTTTTTCCATCTTTACCTATTGTTTTATTAAAGGCTACGAACTTAGGTCTAATCAGTAAGGTCTAGAAGGACAGAATATAGATCAGCTAAACTAGTTACTTGAGCTCTAACACGCTGTAGGTAGGAGAGTTCGAGAGCCATTTTGACAAATCCACAGGGAGGTTTGCCAAAAGTGAATTCTATCTAGCGCTACTTGAAGAGAAATCGCCATACATTTTCATTTTCATCATATTCTTTTCTTTTTTTTTTCATTTCCATCACCATGCATCCCAGTGGCAGATAAATTGTGGCCCTCATTCCATGCTTGAATTTAGTATAGCTGGATAGTTATTGGACAACTCCTCCAGTAGGTTTTCAGCTTCAATCACAAAGAAATCAGGATTTGACAAAGGCGAGAGATAGAGTTGACAAGCAAGAGAGTGAAAGATGAGAGAGGTTGGGAAAGACTAAGAAAGAGACTCAGATAAGAAGAGAAAGAAGGATGTAGCCCAAATGAAATGACTTGTTATTTCCAAAACTGATTCGCTCTTGCAAGGGTTAGCTATATCTACAAATGCCATCCAATTTTCACAAACTGTTGAATCTGTTAGTGAAGGCCTAACAATCTTAACAGCTTCCTACATCACTTACAATGTTTCAGCTGATTCTCCCATCAATTGATGTTGCTGCTGGGGCAATCTGTTGTGCTGAACTGTTCTGTTGTGTGCTCAGTCTGTTACTTGCTGTTTTGTCAATTTAAAACAGCAATGGCATGCAATCAATTTTCATTGCATCTGTAGCATAGTCCCTTAGCCTTCTTTTGTTCCAGTGATACGGTGGGATTTGCTCGGGTATGGAGTGGGGTCAAGGGGGCGTTACTGTGTGAGACATAAGATGAAATATTTCTGCCCAAATATGATAGTGGGGGTTTAGAAGGAAAATAAGGATTATGCTGCAGATCTGGATTGGCTTTTTTATTGATAGCTACAAGAGTCTGTTGTTCTAGTTTTGCAATGTCAAAAGCTTGTGCTAGCGAAGATGGTTGATGTACTTTTACCACTGGTATGACTTCCTCTTTCAGACCACTATAGAAACTAGTCACCAAATAGGATTCAGCAAAAGAGGAGTTAATACTCAACATGTGGGCTCTTAGGATCTCAAACTGCTCCTGGTATTCTGTGACAGAGGAATGTTGTTGCAGTTTATTGAAGACTTCATTACATCAGGAAGGCTTAGTCAATGAATCTGCCATACACATTTACTTTGAAAATGTCCGAAGTAACTGTAACATGCTGTTGCACATAGCCTTGGTACTGCACATCAGCTTTAACTTCCAAGAACATGGATGCAAAACCCATTTCCCAGTTTTCAATAACATGACATAATAGAATGTACTTGGTGCACTTTCAAATCCAACTCTGAGGATCATCACCATAAAATATTAGGAATTCTAATTTGGTACGAGTAGAATGAAAATTTCAATGGCCAGATGTCTCTCCAAATTCAGGAATTTGAGTATAAAGAATGGGTCATAATTCTGGCATCCATGGACAAGAATTCTGGCCTCGCTTGATTCCTAGTGAAGAATTCCGCCATTCACTTGCCCATTTTATCCAATATACTGCAAAAGGACTTAATTACGCAGATTGATCCAACTTCAATGCTGCAATCTTTTCACCCAACTTCTATTGTATGTTGTCCAGGCTTCCTGCTGCCTTTGCTTCATTTGTTCTTCCATATTCTTCTTTTTCCCCGAAATTATAAGAGGGTAAAAAATATTGTGTGATTTCAGTGTCTAACAAGATGGGTAATAGGCTCAGTCACTAAGAAATCAGGATTTGACAAAGGTAAAAGAAAGAAATGAGAATAAAGAGAGAGATAGGGAAAGATTCACACACACACACAAACACAAACACACACAGTTCAAAAAAGAAAGAAGTAACTGACTCAATAAATTGACTTGTTATTTTCAAAACTGTTTTGCCCTGTTTAGACAATTGCTATTCAATATTCACAGGCTGTTGAATCTGGTTAATGAAGGCCAAACAATCTTGACAGCCTCCTACTTCAGTTACAATAGCTCTTCCAAAGTGGTATTGTACCGATGGTTCTGCCCCCTGGGAAGGGGAACTTCTTTGCCCTCCAACTATTGGTACATCAATATCTGTTCAATCCAAGATCTTAAACAGCTTTTTTTTTTACATACACTTTCCATTTATCAATGATACAAGTTGAATCCTAGATGTAAAAATATAAGGGGACACCCTTCTCCATCAAAATCCCAACACCTGCAGCTATTGCTCTACTGCAATCTGCTATGCCGAACTGTTCTGTGCAGTGTCTTTATGAAACTTGCTGTTCTGCCTTGCTGGTTCATAACAGTTTCCTACCCTTTTTCAGGGGTGAAGTTTCCAACTACTGAGGTAATTTATATTTAGGAAGCTAGAAAATGATGCCTTACCTTTCTGTTATTGAAATAACCAGTTTAATTAATATTGGTAGCAATACCTTCCTTAGAGTAAGCTGAGCCACGCCATGATATACAAGCTCAAGCTCAGTTGGACTTGCATTTAGTAGCTTGACTTAAGCTTGATCAAGCATGAAATTCCAGGCTCAAGCTTGAGTAAAGTTCAAATAACCTGAGCTCAGCTTAACTTGGCCCACACTCAAACTCAAGCCTGAGCCTAGATCAGGCAAAAATATTACCATGTTTCCTACATTACATTGATTATATTTTCCACAATTGACCAACACGTGACAAGATATTCATAATAATACTTTTCAAAATTATTATCGATTATTAATTGGTAATTATTAAAGCTTGATTAGGATAGCAGGTTTTTGAGTCAAATTGCCAAAAGCTCAAGCTCCACTATTTAGCTATTCAATTAGCTCAAGCTCAAATCAAGTCGAGGTAGTGCAGTATTTTGTGGAGTCAAGCTCGAGTAGCTCATGAGTTGACCTGCATCATTTACACCTCTAGTCTTCATTGCTGCCATTGCCTTCATCCCAGAACATCGCCCCTACAACACACACACACACACACACACACACACAAAGCAAAGCAAAATGAAAGAAAAAGATATTCAATCAGAAATGTGTCTTTTTCGAATGGCTATCTACTACCCTTGAGTAACGCATGGCAAGAAGTGAAATATCATCATACTGGTAGATAAGTCAGGAAGGGAAACCCAGTGGAAATTGAGCCAGGTCATAAGCCAAGAAAATGGGTATGCCACCACAAAGTGACCCTTGATTCAGCAGCAAAAAAAATTTTAACTCCACAAATGTCCCAAACGTATTTGACTAGTCTAAAAACATGTACCAGATGTCAGAAACTCAACTATACTTACATTCTTACTATATCTAAGAAGTGTCAGTGACTCAGCACATTAATCTAAAGTAGGGGCATAGCTTTGTTATCGCCTAATGGGTCTCATGATTCAAGGTTTCATTACAACAATACATCGATCAACAACCATGGTACAAAGAATCTGCATTCCAAGGCTTTGGATCTTCACAAAATCATCACGAAGCTCAAAGAGGGCTTAGTATAATTACATATTTTAGTCTCTAGATTTTGGTGGAGATTCTAGCGTTTCCTTGAAGCACAAAACATAGTTCTAAAAATGATTTTTCGAGGACAGATGTTTCAGGAAGGAAAGCTGAAGTTAACAATTTTAACGTATGGTTAAATGGCCTGTAAGCGGAGTACTGATGCTTTGTCAATCACCCAAGGAAAACACGGTCAGGGTGTTTGTGTCACAAGTAGACTAACGTGAGCTTAATAGTCAACAGGAGAGTGTTCTCCTTTAAGATTTTACCAATGTCGACTCATGCTTGCTCAGCTAGGTGGAAACAGTCACCTGCATACTCTTTAGTCAACTGTAACTTCAGCAAAAATTAACTCACGTGAATTAGAGCTCTAATTTACAAGCCAACTGTGAGATTTTACTTAACAAACTTTTTCAAACCTGCTAACATTAATTCAAATGGTCATATTTCTAATTTTCCTGATAAATAATCAAGATTTGCACTAGTTTTACACAGGGTAAGTTCTACAAAGAGCATTGAAGTGCATATCTAAACTTTGAATTACATGCTTGAGTTTTCTTAAGCTTCATTGAGGTATTGTGTGCAATAGTAGGTGCTACGCTAGCAAATCTGAGTTAGATTATCAAAGACTGCTGAGATACTTTTGGTGCAAGAGTTTGAAAGGTTCTCAAAGAAAACACTTAAGGAATGTGAACGGTTGAGCAATTACCTAAATAAATCATGTCTTCCTTGTGAAGCTGAGGGTTGCGAAGAATCCATTTTTGTAAATTAGTTTCTTATTATATAGTGAATTTGGTTGAAATCCTTAGAATAAAAAGTGTACATCCCGATGTGATGGTGCATGGACCAGGATTGGATTTGGTGTCAGACAACTCTTACTCCAATCCTCCCAATGTAACGAGTTCAATCAGCTATTCACAGCCCTTTCAATCTCACTGCTGCCTCCCTCTCACTGCCACCCTCATTGACACATTTGACCGCTGTTACGATTTATTCTCTCATTACTCCAATCTTCGTAGTAGCTCAATCTTAGTTGATTTTTGGTTGTTTCAGTTGATTTTCTAATACCATTCTTTCTCTTCGAGCAAAATAGCATCTGACTGCGGATATTTTATTTTCCCATGCCACAAGTCCCTTTGCACTTTCAGATACCAGCTCCACCACAAATTTTACCGCTGTAGCCCACTTAACAACCCCCACATAGATGTCACTTGAGGAGTTGTTGCACAAATTCATGCAACATCGGGTCAATATAAATTCACATCGAGCAGATATCATTGCCTGGCACACAAGGGCATTTGATGACATTTGTAATAGTCTAACCCATATAAAAGTCCAAAGTGTCCAAGAGAAGAAAAAGTTATCTATGCAGCCAATGCCCAATCCCCAAGCTTAACATCAATTGGGAGAGGATTTGAATAACAAGTAAATTGAAGAGCAAGTTTAGGCTATCACTAAACTCTAGAGTGAGTTTGTCATTAATAATTCCACAAATCCCAATACTTAAAATGTACGTGATAACCTGAGTGAAATTGAGATAGAGAAAGTAAATGCAGCTTGAGAATGAGAATCCTTTGCTAGGAAACCCATATGTGACGAAGTGAGGTAAAAAGAAAAATCAGAAAGGATAAAAATGGGGTCCTCTGAAAGATACTTTTGACAATGAGGATGAGGTTTATCCTATCATTGTTTCATCCATCCTTACTTCTAATCAAGACAAATAATTCGTGGAATTGTTATCTCAACATAGAAAATGTATAGGTTGAAACCCTTTTTCGAGGCTTATATCTCTAGTGCAGAGTCTTTCTGGTTGGAAAACTCAACACTTATGAAATGATTTTTTGTATTTTTTATAGTAGAAGTAGATTTCTATTTCTTTGTTCAACTATATTCATTAACTTTGTTTTGATTTAGTTTTATGCATTCAAGTAACACATCTTGATACATGCAAAGTACTCAGGTAACTACTTTTCCTCTTCACTTATATTTTTGCAGGATGTATTTATATCGAGGACGATGTTCAATTTAAGTGGGGATGAGAATCTATTTTCATATATACCTACTAAATATTTTTTTTATAACTTTCAAAAAACAATAAAAAAATATATTTCAAAATTTTGTAAGATACTTAAAAACATCACTTGAATGCTAGCACTGAAGTGAAAAAGATATTATGAACTATTGGATTCAAGCATCAACTCTACTTTTTTTTCTGTTTTGTGACGTCTTATGATTTCATTTCGAGAGGAATAGCCAAATCGTGCATATTTGTTTTACCCATATCCATTTATTGAAGTAGTACGTAGATCATCACCTTGTTATAATAGAAAATTGATACTTGAATGAGATTTTAAGATCATTCTTTATTTGAGAGAGTATTTTCATTTACTCTTTAATGATTATTTTCTTTTAGCATTGATCCTTGAATAACTTCATTATATTTGTTTTGAATTTATATTTCTAACTAAATTAACCAAAGTTAAGTATCTGATTTTTACACGTGGATTATTCTTATTTACCTTGTGGAAGACTAAAAGGCACATTTCTGGATATTTTGAGCTTAAACCTATTTTTTTTATTTGTATGTGTACCACTTGGAAACTTGTTGAGCATATTGTACACAAGATTAAAGTTTGTGATTATTTTCTTTAGTTCACCCACAATGACAAGTTAACCTAGACAAATTATACACTTATCCCACCCTTATCCTTGAGATACATTGATTATTGAGGGGGGAGGGTAGAAAAAAGGTGCATGCTAAAAAATAAAGAGACAAAAACAACAGTAAAAGTTGTTACACGTTTTGGTACTCTAACCCTAAAAAAAAAAAAAACCATGGAATAATCGTTGGTCTAGGAATTTAAATGTTCTTGTAAGTGCTCCTCTTGCAAAAAATGAAAGGGAAAAAAAAAACAAAAAGATGAAGATGAACAGAAGAATGTCTTGTGCTTATGGATATGTTTGAAGAAGAAAAAACAAGCAAAGTTGTTGGGACTCAAAGAAAAATCATTGCTCTCAAGGCCTTTGAACATTTCATATCACTTCTTTGTAGCTATAATCCCATAGCAATTAAAGATCTGAAAAGACCTAGATGAAACATGATCGATGTTTATAAATTGATCTTCCTTGCTTTGTTTAATTTGACTTAAATGTAAGTTTAGTTTCATTTGGCTCATAATTATGTGCAAATCTTGAGAATAGCCTTGAGTTAGACCATTCTTTGTTTAGAGTGTATATCTAGTGAGGTTTGAAGTTGAGGCTAAAAGGTGAGGTTCATGTGTCCTAACATAAAATAGGTCCTAACAAAATGTATTCATACACACACTTAAACTTTCTAAATGTTTCATATAAGAATGATCGAGACATGTTTCTTTTTAAGTTATACACTTAAATTATATTGTTCATCAGATTAATGGTTGAGACCTCGGCATTCATGCAATGTTTTATAAAGAACCTAAGATGTTTGATAATATCATCGTTGGAAGTCCTAACGAGACTCCACTTGTCCACCAAGGCCATCTATAGGTCTAAATGCTCATTATATACACTAAATGCAATCGTGAGACTTATGAAAGTGGAGTTTCATTTTGAGTTTAATTTTAGTGTTCTCAGTTTTTTAACATTGTTAAGGGATTAGAAATGAATAGGTAGAAATATATGATTAACAATGAAGATTATAATTTTATCATTATTTATTTATTGGTATTTCCT